>DWMZ01004727.1:0-11487 GCA_018249855.1 Eueides tales michaeli
TATATATATATATATATATATATATATATATATATATATATATATATATATATATATATATATATATATATATATATATATATATATATATATATATATATATATATATATATATGTATATTTGAAAGTTCTCACTTTTAGCCAAGAATAGAGACCTCGTGAAGTACCCTGAGGTATTGATTCCGGACAAATTTCATACAATATGCAGCAAAAAATCTGTATAAATGCTCGTGTCTTTTGATTGTGTTGATTAAAAGTTCGATTTCCGGATTTAAAGTGATCGTAGAGTAGATCAATGCCGCTATAATTAGTTAGTAAAGAACACTAGTATTTTATTCAGTTCTATATATATACTTGTATATCGTTATACACGTCTACATAATGTAACACACGAATAATAAAAACATTTCAATATAAAGTAAAATAACCATAAAAGTACTTTCATTGCATATCAAGATATTAAAACACGTGCGGATGAATTCTCTCTCTCATATATATTTTCTCTAACGTCATGATAATGAAAATATATCATTTTTTCGACTGCGATGTGATTTATAAATATACCGATTACTGATTCTATTCAATGCAGGTATTATAAAGGGTTTATCAGAGTTCGTTTTTTTTAAAGAAAAAATCCTTTCAATATTGTATTTACAATCACCGCATACAAAAGAGGGATCCTCTTTCGTTACGTACCTTTTGCTTATTGCAAATAATATTTTATATCAAATATAAATCATTAAGCTCTAATCTATTTCAAATAGTCCAATTCGTATAAAAGCTTATAATATTTATAATGCTGTCAAAACTACTTCTGTACCAAATAGTGATATGTAATTCTGTATAAGCATATATTCCTACAAATCGTATTAAATTGCTAAGTAGACGTCTTACTAAGAAGAAATCTATATTTTAATGTAGTAATGCAAATTTAAGTAATTTAATCTTAATTATACAAGTATAGCATTACCTAATATCTAGTTCTCAGTTCATTTATCACAAATATATGGTTGGTCTTGATACATAACAACTGAATCATCTGAATATTATGTTTTCTTCCATTGCTCCATGGCATGTGATATATTCACATTCTAAAAATCAAGCTAAAATGCAACTTAAATTAACAAACATAAAATTAATTATTTTTACTATTTTTAAAGTGTTATTCCACACTTAGGAAAGAAAAATACTAAATTTAAAAACGTATAAAATTTTTAACGAAGCAGGATTTGAACCCGCGCCTCTTGGACGCATTCCAAAAGGCGCGGGTTCAAATCCTGCTTCGTTCAAATTTTTATACGTTTTTAAATTTAGTACAAAATTAATTTTAAACAAATTTTATAGAATACCGTTGATCTGTTTGCATTCAGACAACGCGCTTATCTCGCTCTTAAACAAAAATAATTTTTCTCTTATTGATTTACTGCGCTAAGAAGATTACCTTATTTTTGCGGTACATACAAATTATTAATTATAAATGGGCGAACTGAAAACTGAACTTTAAATTCATGAAGACTCCGATATATTTTTGCGTTTGAAAATGTAATGTAATTTTTTTTATAAAATTACAAATGTAAATTTATTGTGCTTTCTCTAACATTCGCTAGCTATAGATAGCAAAATATATATTATTTTCATTTTGCAAATGTTTTTAGACGTATCTTTTTATTCTGGTTAAACGAAATGTTTTAATATATTTGATTACAACAATTCTACATACATTACTACATTCATAAAGACATGAAGTGTTCCACGAACTCACTATTAGGTACGGTTTTGTGCAGGTACTCGTATATTTTTATATACAATAAAGTTGGAGCTCACTTGTTATGAGACGGTCATGACCGCTCACACAAGTACGAGTACGTATCTACTTGATGTAAACGAGAATATTTTGCATCATTTGTTTTTATACTCAATTAAGTATTATATTGGTATTTTTATTTCGAGTGTGGTTAAAATGTATTGACGTTATCATTGTTCTCGTATAAACATAAATATACATTTACTTAGTCTACATGAAGACAATATTGTATGTACATTGTAAATATATCGTGATTATATTCTGAAGAATGAGCAATAGCTTAAAGTAACTGCTGAAGATGCTGCAAATACAAGACGAATGTGCGGTCAAATTTTTTAAATAATTTAATTTAAGTCAGTTGTCAAGTCCCGTATTTTTCCACATATCTTTCTCATTTTATTTTTTATTCTAATTTATTTTAGTGTACATGTTGTTAGATACATGAGGTGAAATATTTATTTTAGCTTGATACTCTACGCGATCACAAGGTAAATCACATTTACAGAGATACATCAAAGTGATCCTATAATGTGCTTTGTTTTTTCCTTTCAAAGTAAGGCTCCCTACAAATATGTCTCATTAAAATCTCATTATAGCACAATAAGTAACTTACGCAGCACTCGTCAATATGAAATAAACGAACCGACAATACCAATTGTAGGACAAAGTTTTAAATGTTCTATTGCAAAATGATATTATTTTTTGTTTTTCTTTAAATGACTGGTAAAAAAATAATATTTTCATTAATATTATGAAATATTTCATTTCCTCGTGTGGGGGTGGAACTCATAACCTGCAAAGTTTACAGTAGTACTTCAAAAATAAAATCACCAACCAAAAAATCGCACTTAAATTGATTCATCGGGAGTTACAGTGCTATTGAAAGACACAGAAAAACACACGAATAGAGAACTTATAACATTCATTAATTTTTTCTTCGGAGATTAGAATTACTTTTCGGTACGCAAATTATATGCAAGATTACCATTAAGGTATTAAGGAACGTTGCATATAAATCAAATTCTATTTTAAATTTTTTATAAAATTCTATGTAACATAATAATTTTCTCATTACCGTAATATAAGGTAAAAGAAAATTATTAAAAATTATATTTTTTTGTGTACAGTAAATTAGTTAAAAACAAAAAAGATTAAAAGAAATAAAATGAAACATCTTACATGAGATAGATAGATTGTAGATCCTAGCATTGTAGGCAGAGTGAAACTGGGAAATTATTGTTAAGATACTCCAAATCAATGAAGAGTATTTTTCAATAAATTTTGGTGGCAATGCGTGTTGAGTGGCAGAACAAGACGCGGCGCTTACATACGCTATCAGAGCAAGGACATGAAAATATGAAATACCTTATTCCTTCGAGTGGGGATCGAATCCACTATCTCTTGCGGTTACAGTCGCATTTCTTTGCGCAACGATAAGGACCAATATGAATAAATATTTATTTGGAAAAAAATAAACTAATATGTTTTTGCCAAATAAATTATTAAGAAGCCTGTGGTAGCGCAGGCGTTTGGCTTTGTACGCGTCAAGTTGTGGGTTTGATCCTCAATAGAAGAAAAGAATTATTTAATGTTTTCATTTCTTTACTCTGGTAACAAGGTACATCGCGGCATTGAGTTCCACTACTCATTACGCAACGCCTTATATTTGTTTGAAAAGCGAGGAATGGAACGGAGTGTCTTAGCATTAGGTTCCCTAATTCCCTCTGCCTATCCTGCCATATGAGTGATACAGCGCGAAGTTGAGTGAGGGAGTTAGTGATATTTCCTCACACACATAGACAACATATCATAAAGTATTTTTCTTTTATCATACAAAAGTTACTTAAGTATGCTATTGGATAAAAAATGAAAATCATTGAGCTTTTAGAAAGAGCCAATCTAAGCTGTACCAACTTGTAACCACTTGTGAAATACTTTGTGAAATAATTGTGAAATCTTTTTAAACTAAATTAAACGGAATGGAAACAGGGAAGGCATTATAGCAGCAAATTGCGGGCAAAAAAAGGTAAATATGATGCCCAAAATTTTTAAACATTCTGCCTAAATAATAAAATATTAAATTCAATGCAGACCAAAGGAATGTTCCGCGGTCCTTTAGCGTCACGAACTGATATTATAAAAATTGCGGTGACCCGCTTACATGAAGGCCTTAGAACTTTAATTTTGTATAATATTTACCAACATTCGAGTGGAATTACATTATACATAATATTTAGAATAATCGTATAATATATTGATCTATTTTTACACGAAACTCGAAAGTAAAAATAATAAGAGCTTATAAGAGTCTATAAGCTTACAAGGTTTTGTATCTTAATAAATTATTTAGGTGGACAGGCTTTAAATTAATTAATTAATTATAACGGGCTTTAAATTATTTATAACAAATTGTCAAAATCTTATTTGTGACTTATATTTAGGGCATGAAGCGCAGTGTGAACCTTACCCCCAAATGCTGGTACCTTATTATCACAATCCTAGTTATACCATAGGCCCTATATATGATAAACAAAGTACATAGCATACATATAGTGTCCATCTTAATCCACTGATTCTACTTAAATATATCTAAACTCAACCTGTTTACATTTCATTAGAGAAACACCCCGCTTGAACTGTACTGAATGGAAAGAGAATGGAGTTTTTTTTTTTATTTTAATAATAAGTATATTACATACTAGCTGTTACCCGCGACTTCGTCCGCGTTCACTATTTTGGTCATAGTGACTTACAACTATTTAAGATAAATAATCCTACAGTTATTATCTTTGTGTAACTCCAACGATAAAAAAAACTTTTTTTAAAAATCGGTGTTCCCATCTTCGAGTAATCTGAGAAACATACTTAATACGTATGTTCCTCAGATTACTCGACCCTTCTCCTTTTTTGAAGTCGGTTAATAAAATGAGATGATAGTCAGATACAGACCTCCCAATTGCGTTATTATACGAAAAAACCGCATCTGTGCCTTTCAAATTTGAGGGTTGCCCTCGATTTCTCCAGGATTCCATCATTAGATCCTGATCTCCATACCATGGGACCAATTGTAAAATATACCCTCTCGAACAAAAAAAATAATTTTGAAAATCGGTCCACCCATCTTCGAATAATCGGGGAACATACAAAAGAACCTGCTTTTTTATGTCGGTTAAAAATCCCTATAAATTTTAACTTATATATATATATATATATATATATATATCTTTCGTAAGATATTTACGAAAATGAATTTAACCGTTGTTTTATACAGTTATTGTTTATATCGCACAAATGATTACAATCCCTAATTGTAAAGCCTGAAACATCAAAGTTACAGGTTACGTTACAGTGTTACTTTACCTGTAAATGAGACTGAAAATTGACAGAGAACGGTAATATGTTAATGAGAGCGCGTTGTCGGAGTGTTCCAGGTTCCTGTGTTTCCTTTACCAGTCCTGATATGTCCGAGATACAGCGTGAAGATGAAAAATATAGGAAAATAAGGAAGGCAAGTTTTCTTCTTATTGTGATAAAGGGAACCTTTTGTTAAGATAATTCTTTTCCTAAACACTGCTCAGTTCATACATGCTACGTTTTGAATGTCAGCGCTCAATGTCACGCTGTGTCTTGCACTGCATTTGCGAGCCTAGTCTTAAGACAATTCGTCCTCATTAAAGCACTTCTGATTCCGTTTGCATTTGAACAACCTAGCATTTTTCCAAATATATAATATACCAACCTCTATTTTACATGCTACAAGACTCGCGTCTAATAAATATCTATATGCAGATATAAATTTTATTGTTTCCTATGATAGGAATATAATATTATGACAGTAGCTTCCATTAAGTGAACAAAAGCGATCGAATATCATATAATGTACCGGCCTCATTCCCTCCCACTCACAGGGGTTGATGTCAACTATATATTTACTTGCAACATGTTAAACTACTAGAAGCTTATTAAATTTTAAGAAATGTATCTATTAACTATTTTTTTTCTTTCGCAAAGCCGAATATGACTCTTTTCTGTATTTATGGCTCACTTTTAAGGTTCCGCCCCTCAAAAGAAAATAAACGTAACCCACGTCAATTTATTGTTTAACTGTTCGTCTGTCAAGAACAGTTATCTTAAGACTGCACGGGAGAAATCAAGCTCATATTGACATCAAATATTCATATCAACGGAGCAATGTAAACCTGAAACTTCTGAACTAACATAATTAAAATATATGCTTTCAAAATACAGCAAATACAATACATAAATGCTTGTGTCTTAGGAGCTTCATTTTTTCCGATTCGTCCGGTGGTTTGGGCTGTGCGTTGATAGATCATTATGTCAGTTACTCAGTCACCTTTGAGTTATATATATTTAGATAGAGTAAAGTAACGTGAATACTCCCCGAACGAATGCTCAGTTTGCGGGAGCTTTCATACAGATGCTTCGATAAAGCAATCACTTCCGGCCGCATTGATAACGTAAACTATACGGAATCAACACGTCGACGCAGTTACGTACTAATGTTAGTCTTTCTTATAGTAAATAGTTTTTTTTTATTTTCAGATTTTGTATGTAAAAGATATATTTTTTAGCTTTATCACGTATATATTAAGGAAGGCAGAGGGAACCTACATTTCTTTCCCCACTAATGCAGCACTTTACGTCGAGAAAATAATTCATTTTCTATGAAGGAATAGAACCCAAAGTCATCGCCATATATATCACTGCGCCATAACGCCCTCATTTATTTTTACACTTTCTTATAGTTTAGTAAATTGAATTTCCATATCATTTTCAGCTTTGAAAGAGAAAGAAAGAGCTCTTTAAAGGTACCAGTGTCATTTAGATGTAAATTCTCCTTTTACGTCAGTTGTTACTGTTATTATTTGAAGACTGTATGTTCAAAATCATTTACATTAGTTAGAAACGTTATATTACAGTTATTACAATATTATTTTTCCTTCGGGATTGAGTTCCACTCAACATACGATAACCCACATTACACGGAAAGTGAGGAACGAAACTGTCTTAATAGGAATAGATTATCTTTTTAAAATAGGTTCCCAAATTCTCTGTTCCTAAATGCAATGCGGGCAACGGTGTGAAGCTGATGATCTGATGAAAAAAATGTTTCTATATAATTGATAATTAACTAATGGAAACGTAAAATTTTAATGTTCACCGAATAAACTAAACAAGGGGTGACAAATTGTTCATAAATCAATCTCGAAACAGCTTTCCTCAAGATTTTCGTAACATTCTATCATCTTTCTGCTGACCCTACAATTAAGGCCTGGAATAAATTACACTATTAAAATAATTCATTTTACTACGTTAGCGATATTTTTAATATGGTGTTTTAATATAAGATCATGTCAAAGCAGTGTTTTAACATTTTATTAGCATTAATTATTACGAATTTAGGAATGAATGTTAAAAACGTAGCGGGGTTTGAATCCGCGCCTTTGGAAACTGTCCAATCACTGTTATAAGCACATGTATATTCTTATTCACTTATTTCAACTTATTTATATAACAATAATCTATAGAGAGTGCAAATTCGTTTAAATATTAGATGTTTTCTAAAAAAATAATAAGAATAACTGTTTTATTCTTTGTTTTTACTAAAAAATACGCAGATAAACAAAGTAATTAAATATTTGAAGAAAAATGATTTGAATTCACTCTTACCACATGCAATAGTCAACTACGCAACTATGAGTTACATAATAAGTTATATTTTATAGTGAAGGTCGGAATTAGAAATTAGTCCGCTGTTTACACTAGTGGTTACAAAGTTGCTTTGTTGTTTAAAACATTATGTATTTACGAGTTTAAATTATCTTTTATATGAATTCAAACAAAAGACGTTCACTATTTTATTATTGATGAAAAGAAAATGGCGAATATTTTGAATAATCATTAAATATTATTAAGAAATTCAAAATTGATTACATGTATTATAGAATATATAACGAGTATGAATTATTTAATTTACTACTGAATAGTTTTTTATACTTCATTAAAAAATAGTAAACAGTTTAAAGTTAGAATACAAAAGAAATACTAGTTGCCAGTAGGCTATACTATATATAAAACACTCTGTTCCCCATAAAGACATTTCCGTTCTCCAGTTTCTTCTGAACTGTTAAAGCCTTGCTTGTTGTGTTTTCTTGAAGTTTCGTTAGTAGGGCAGGGTAATGAAAATATTAAATAATTCATTCACCCGAGTGGGAATAGAATCCACAGCTCAATTAGTCTCAGTCGCTTATGCGTTGACACGCTGTACCACTACGTCACGGCGGTAAATTGTATTCAATAAAATATGATACGATATTGTAATAAATCGTTTGAATAATCCAATCCGGGATTCATGGGGACAAACGACTCTGTCTCCTCGTAAATTTATTTTATTAATTAATAATTAAAATATTGTAAGTTAAATGAATATCTAATAAAGCGATCTGTTTTAATTTCGTTTGAAAATTAACATTTAATTTTGACGTTACTTAAATGTATCCATACAAATTTAACATAAATATTTTGAAGTTACATAATTACAACCTATTATTTATGAACCACTACCCAGTGAAATTTGTACTACGACTTCAGTTCTGATGACAACTCACTTAAATAATGTTATTCCAAGAAAAGTACTTATAAAACGTATAAAAAATTTGAACGTAGCGGGGTTTGAACCTGCGCCTCTTGGAATCCGTTCAAGCGCTCTGACCATCTAAGCCATATACGCAAGAAACGCGATCGTTGTAAACGCGACAGGTTGTGATTCGATTCCCACTCGAGGAAATAAAATATTTAATACTTTCACTTCGTCACTCTGTTGTCGTTGAATTCCACCACTTCAGAGAATATCCCCAGAATTCCTTTGCCTACCTGACATAATAAAGCTATTATCAGTCAAAGTTTAGTCGATGTCTTTACTGAGCTTGTACTCGAATATTATTTATTACAGAGTGTATACTCGTAGATATACGTAATGAAAGTTTTCACGTTGCTGTTCTCGCTCCTATGATGATATTAACGGTAATGGCACGATAAAGTAGTAAATTAGGTATTTCTTAAGCCTCAGTTTTGATCTTATTATTTAAACATATGCCATATTATAAAAAGAGTTACTGGCAGATAGATGTAATAAAATAAAGTTTGAATTTTTATCTTATTTAAAAATTTAATATTCTCATTTTATCGTTCTGGTAACAAGGCAAAGCATTGTTTTAAGTTCCACTCTCAATATGCAATAAGCAATACCTTAAATTCGGTGGAAAGTTGAGAACAGAACGGAGTGTCTTAACACTAGCTTACTAAGTGCCCTCTGCCTACCCGGCCATGTGCAGTATTCTGCAACATGAAGCTGAGTGAGAGAGAAAAGTAAGGAGAACGAACTAGTATAGACGTTGATTACAACATTTACTTTAATCAGAATTAATTAAGTGAATGCTGCAAATAAACATGGGTCTAAGAAAACGAGAGGGAAAAAGTGAATACCTAATGTACCAGCTCCAGGTACCTACTTTACGTGGGGACACTTTTAATTAACTGAAGAGAAATTGAAGGTAAAATAATTTATTTTTAAGGCGCCTGAGTGGTGCAGGGGTACAAGCGTGCGACAATGAATGCGACAGGTTGTGTATGTGTGGTGTGTGAGTATTTATTATTTTCATTTCTTCGCTCTGGTAATAAGGCAAATCGTAAGTAACGCAGAGGTTCGCTTTTCAACGCGTAATATCTCTATTTCGTTAAAAAGTGATAAATGGGAAGATCATAACGGGAGCGTGGCGACATACTGACCATTAGATGCCCAAGTTCCCTTTGTACAATTTTTTTTTTGTGTAATAATAACAAAAATCCTATGTATAATAATAACAGTGCGGGATAGCAGGTACAAAACAGAAATCAATAATAATACCAACACAATCTAGTTAACCTCATTAAGTTCCTCAAATAAATCATTTTATATAAGAAACTGTTGAAAAAACAGAAAAAAATATTGCAATTTTTAATAATTTCACGCTGTATCCCGCAAATAGCGGGGTGGCTGAGGGTAATTTTAAGACACTTTTCTTTCACTTGAGTATTTGAAGTACATAATGATACAAAAGGAACGAAAGTGTCCTTATACTAAGGAGAGTCTTAACATGAGTTTTCCGGCTTCCCGCCTCATGGTAGGTAACCTGTTATGTGCAAGATACAGTATGAGTCTAAATAATGTCAAATTTTATTTGTTTAGAAATACGCTTATAACAAGCTTTTTACTTTATCCATTTATTTCTCAAATATTTGTATAGAATATTAGAAAAAATCAGTCGCGCAGCGGCACAACACTGTGAAAGTGACAGTTGAGGGTCGATGTAAGTAAGAGGCAAATAAATTATTCTCTTGTCCTCGCCCTACTAGAGTAGGCAATACGTACGTAAGTATTTATTTTAACGTTATAGGCCGCAATACATGTGTACCTCCTCTGATTTTACACGGGGCCGAGTAAAACCAGAGGAAGTACCTTCTATCAGGTATTCCGTACAAAAAAAAGCGTTATATTTAATTTTCTTAACAGGCTTCAAACTTCTTAACAGGTTAACAAGTTACCACCTAGCTGTATAAAGTAAAACAATAAAACACATATATTTTACATTCCGCTATAAATTTTGTTTAGCATCCATTTCTTGGCAGCGGCGAAGAATATATTAAAGAAACTTTCAACCAACTTTCAACTTCACTGTAAGAACTTTACTTCTAAGTCAGACATCATTCATAAGTCTATTAAACAATAAATATTACGCATAAATTAGTCTTTTTTTGTGGGAAAATTTTATTGTTTGCTTAGGATGACTCCTTTGGTTTTGGTAATTATTTTCATGAGCGATTCAATCCTCTAGGGATTCCCCGTGATTATGTGAGAGCTTTTCTCTCAGATAATGACCGCATAAAAACCTTATAATTACGTTTACTTTATTATTTTCACTTACTTGTCGTGTTGTTAGAATTAGAGTTATTAGTTATCAGTTAATCTGTTTTGATTTTTCACTCTCTAAGAAAATAAGCATGAATTGTACAGTATCGTGGTACAGTGGGATGTAAACGCTTGGATGTAAGCGCAATGGCCGTGGGTTTGATCCACACTCGGAGCATTGACAATATTTAATTAGTTTTTATTTTCCTTTGATAGACGAAATGTGGCGTTAAGTTCCACCTCTCAAAATGTTTCGAATATTTGGTGGTGCTCGGGAAACAAGGTTCCCGCCGCTATGCGGGTAAGAGTATAACGCTGTTCTTTATTAAACCAAAAAATATTTTATATTAATAGCCAAGCTCATTTGAATGGGTACTATAATATGAATAATATTTTTTAACAAGAATTGTATCTACAAACCTCGAGTTTACAGTAGACATTTACATAGCCATGGTGTTATTTAATACTACAGATTCTAAAAAATACAATTTCTTTACGAATTAGATAATTATAAAAAATATATATAAATTTCCTAAAAACATTTCTCTATCCTTATTTATGTTGTTTTGTTTGAAATTACACTTTAAAAAAACATTATCTCTTGCTAAATGATAATTCTTAGGAATTTCTCTATCTATAAAAATGCTAACAACACAAATAAGTTGTAATAATGTACGTGACGTAGCTTGAACAGAGCGTATGGTTTAGTGGTCAG
>DWMZ01004728.1:0-11487 GCA_018249855.1 Eueides tales michaeli
CAACAAGTTCTGCTGAGGGAAAGTTCGGCACTTTGATTATGGTACAAATTTAAATTGCTTTATTTCAAAAATGAATCTTATTTTATTTGATAAGTAGATATTGATATGAATATCTCTCTCAGACTTCAGACCTGTGAAAAAGGCTAATGCTGAACAAATAAATATATAATATATAAAACTAATTTTTCATACAATCACTTATCACTGGTGCTACACACCATCTCGCAGTCTTACGCTACCACACAAACTTAACGCCTGCATAGACTCAGGACGAAATTTTCTGAACTAAGCTTACTTAAATGGCATCATTGCTTAAAAAACTTTTCAAATTTGAAAGATTTTATGTATCACCAGCTGTGACATACGTCGCTGGAATGTATAAGATTTCCACTTCGAATATTTAAAGTTAACGGCTCAGGATTTAGCTATTATTGGAATTTTTTTAATATATCTTTTGTTGTTTATTTTCTTGTTTATGTGTAATATCTCTATATTACATACAAATAAGAAAATGGCTGGTTAATAAGTCACATATTTTTTTATTAATTCTCTCAGGTTTTTCTTATTCTTAACGTTTCAAAAGTTCTTTACCAAATTTAAGTAAATATCATACTGTTTAGAAAACAACACTATACTTTTATAAATATGATCTCAAGCGTGTGCTTCGCGCCGTTGTTTCTTTACCGAAATGAAAGAAATAAATATTTCATTTCCTCAAACGGAGATCGAAACTGTAACCTGTACTGTTTACAGTCGCATGTTTGAGTCCTTGTACCACGGCAAGCCTCGCCAGTTCTTATATGTTTTCTGAAAAAGTAGGATTTTTTAAAATATTTACATTTAATTTTCTCTCTATTCTATAAAATACTTTTTTGTTCTGTACGGTTTTTTTGTATAATAGTTGTTGACGTAGAAAATTGATATTGATTGATCGAGTGCAAGCTGGAAGAAAAGGTGATCGAGAATATTGTGTATTGTGAGGCACTCGCGTGAGTGCCTATAATATGAAAAAAAAATATGAAAAATAAAATGTTGTGATTCTTTTTGAATTTGGATCAAGATGTTAATTGATTTCTTTAGCTTTTGATAAAGGTGTAGAATTAAGAAGCTGATCGTTATATTTTATTATTTATTGATGTTTTCATTGATTGATACATGTTTTTTGGTTTAATTTTCGTTTGCGGGGGTGAGGGAGGCCTCAAAATTAAAATTGGCAAGCGAAGCGAGCAGGGGGCAGAGCCCCCTTGTACTACTTTATTATACTATGTCGTGAAATTATCTGCTTCAATACACACGATGGTTAAAGATTTAAATTTAATACTAGAAATGTGTGTTTTCTTAACGTTAATTCAGCACAGTGTCTGACAGAAAGACGGATTACGGATTACTCAAGTGAATTAATTACATTTATTTCTGTTTCCTCGACTTAACACATACTGTTTCGATACGCTTAAACATGAGGCTTCCCTGTGGGATTTAAAAAGCCTCAATCCTTTTTTTAGAAATTTATCAACAAGCCTAAAAGTATCAGTTTTAGAATAATTCTATATTTGCTATAAAAAACACTGAGAATTTTAGTTAAATATAAAAGAAACGCTTTTCTCTTTTAACTTACACTGCGCTACTAAACCGCATATGGCGACCATCGAGTCAGCCCGCACCGGTATGATGTTAGATACGGCGTCACATTAAATATGTTCTTTAAAATACACGAGTATAAATTCAAAGGAAATACCAACATATATTTGAAAATACTAAAATTTTCCGCCAAACATATTCGTGGGGAAATTAAAATTGTGTCTTAGTAATTGAATGTTCACATGATATTAGCTTAGTCTTGTGAGTTATTTGTATTTTTTTTGTATCAACCAAACATTGATTTCCAATATTACTTTACAGTTAGTTTATAAGCGTTAAAAAGCAAGGGTCTTAGTGATATGATCTTATTTCATTGTGTGATCTCCAAATTTTATGTAACTGAACCATTGTATTTAGGGTTGTGAAACTCAACGCCGCTTTTAGTCTTTTTTTAGCTTCACACTATATCCAACTTATGGCAATATATGGAAAAGGAACATGGAAACCTAATGTTAAAATTCTCCGTTCCCATTAAAACACTTTCATTACCCAGTTCCGTTCAATGAAAATTAACCAAATCCGTAGCGCTTTCAGTCCAAAATACCGCTGCTCCAAGATTACCTCAAAGAAACTAATATGGAATTCTAACTTATAATATTTACCATAACAGTGAAGTTATAATAATATTAATTAGAACAGATTATTCCTCTAGACTAATAAATCTTTTTTTAAAGATTTTTGAAGCTTTCAACAAAAAACAATGAAGAATGAATGAATATTAAAAACGTACCAGTTTCTTCTTTTCTAGTGCTGTAGAAAGTTTACTTCAATTCTTCGAAGGATTATTAGCGTCAGAACTTTTAAGCAAAAAAAAATCACGCATTATCACTGTAGAGGAAGCGTAGTATTAAGACATTCTTAAGTTGAGACCTTTTTGAGTTTCACGCTGTATCCCGCACTTAGAAAAAATAGCCAGAGGGAACTTGGGAACAAATTGTCAAGACACTCCGTTCCGTTCCCAACTTTCTGCCTGATTTAAGGCATTATATGTTCAGTGATGGAGCACTAAAAATAATTAAAATATTAAATATCTCATATCCTCGAGTGGGGATCGGGCCCACAGCCTATCGGCTTTACAGTCGCACTGTCGTGGCCATTGCGTGTTGATTGGCGGAAAATTTATCATTACTATACTTACTGATAATTATAAGATAATATTATTATACCTATATGTTTTTCTTTTAACGACAATTTCATACTTATTTTTTGTAGGCTCCTTCAGAAATCAAAAGGCCGGTGGACGGTATAGCAGCAAGTTATCTGACTGTACAGGATAGTTGCGTGTTCGGCACCCGAAATAATAATTTAATTTAATTCCCTCGCTCTTGTAACAAGAAACAAATCAACGTGAAGTTTGGCAACACATCTCAAAGTTTTGAACATTGCGCGGAGTTTTTGAAATAGTGTCTTAACACTAAGTTCTCACTCTTTTATATGCAGAATGTCAAAAATATCATAATTTAGAAAGCTACAGAATTATATATTATGCAATTTCACACCCAGAACAATGAACAAAGAAAACTTATAGATTATATAGTTACAGACTCTTTAATGAACATTTCTTCTATATTATGAAAAAAATAAGTAAAAGGTATGATTGGGCGCAATAAATTCTTTAAATGCAATATTTTTTTTAGGGTACAGTAAACAAGTTAATGAGACCATGTCAATTTAATTTTGTTTTAAACATTTATCTATTCATTATATCTTGTTGTGGCGCAGCGGCACAAGCGCGTGACTGTATATGATAGGTTAAGATTTCGATCCCCATTCGAGGTAATGAAATATTTGATATTTTCAATGTAAATAATTAATGTTTTGCTTTTTTCGCTCTGGTAACAAGGCAAAGTAGTAAATATTTGATTTCTTCGAGTGAAAATCGAACCCACAATGCCTTTGCCGTGTAACACTCGTACCGCTGCGCCAGGACTCGCTTTTATTTATTTATTTTAATATTACGGAATACTCTGTAACTAAGCCAAATACACACTTGATTAGTTTTTAACAAGCTCTTGAAACGACACTCACACACCATAAAACTGAAATATTAAAAATGTCTACTTCAATTAACATAAAAATTGAAGCATTTCAAATGTACTATGCATTAAGGTATATTACTTATAATTTTACATTAAAATCAGATATTAAAATCAGAACAGCATTAGACTGTGAGCGTGACGTTCGTAGGATCGATACCCACTTGGGGTAATTAATTATTTACATTTTCTCAGTTTATCTTAATACAAAGAGCAGCGTAAATTTTTGTTCCAATACACCTTATAAACACAATATTACAAAAGTTGCGGTGTCTGAGGAAAATAAGTGATTTAACACTAATTACCGCCTTACTTTATCTCTGAAAGTCTTATATTTCTATTTTTTTATTATGTATGTTTTTTTTATTTAATTTAAGCTTTTATGTATAAAATGGAAGTCTTGTAGTAGCGACACGAATAAAATATTCAATATTATAATTTCCTCACACTAATAACGAGGCAAAGCGGGTCGTTAGGTTATGTCTCAAGAATTCGATGAATAATAGGGAACAGAATGTCTTAATGGGAACTAGTCTTAGCACTACGTACCCATATTCTCACTAGGATTTTTCAATTGTCCCGACCCTTTTGAACAATTCCTTTTACAATCTGCTGTTATCACTCCCATCCTCATTAAAATTCGTAAACAAGTACCATATTACAAAGCATAGGTACTAGAAAATGTATGTATGCGGGTCGTCCCATACTCGCTCAATTATTGTTGATTCAATCTCTTGAAGGCCTGTTGTGGCGCAGGGACATGAGCGTGTAGCTGTAAATGCCATTGGTTTTGGGTTCGATCTCAACACGAGACAATGAATATATTTAATATATTCAAATTTAATATTTAAAGTTTTCATTTCTCACTCTGGTAACAAGTCAAAGTGTGATGTTGAGTTAAATATCTTAATTTCCGTAAAAAGCAGATAAGGGGCACTGGATTCTGAAGTTTCCTCTGCCTACTCTCCCACGGCGGGATGGGCGGGATGCAGCGAGAAGCTAAAAAAATGTGTTTGAAAAGTTCATCATATTATATAACTACAACCAATTTTAATATATAGTTAAATATTACGAAAATTATATGGCATAACTACGATTGCATGATAGGACAGGATGGTAGTAGATCCGATTCCTGATTGAGGAAATGACTTTTCATATTCTCAGTTTATAAAAAAAGAAAGAGATTTTTTTAATTTTGCCACTCAATGAACTAATGTCTTGAAAATCTCTACATAAACATGTAACATATTCGTAATAGTATACAGCATATGATAACAAAGTATCCTCACACTAGGTTCTCAGGTTCCATCTACTAACCCTGCTACAACTAAGTGACTTTCAACCCACTTTTCTATATAAGGTCAAAATTTTAAGACATAAGAAACCTTTACTTATATCTTAATAAAACACCCGCAGAACAAAATTCTAAAATGTTCACCAGAAATTTTATAAAATGCTTTGAATTTCAACATTTTAAAC
Source organism: Eueides tales michaeli (assembly GCA_018249855.1). Taxonomy (NCBI): domain Eukaryota; kingdom Metazoa; phylum Arthropoda; class Insecta; order Lepidoptera; family Nymphalidae; genus Eueides; species Eueides tales. The sequence goes on from DWMZ01004728.1 coordinate 5,154, forward strand.
ATTACTATCACTACTAAGATAGTACTGCGCCATTTTTCTCTCATCTTAGGAATATACGGACTGGAGATTGTTAAAACTCAAAGCGGGAGAATTCACGGTGGGGGTTGGAAAATTCCCCCAGCATTGCCAGATGTTCGGACGAATTTGCAGGCTACGTAGTAAAAATACGAGCTTAAGAAACCAAGTTTGTTATAGCTCTTGCTTGAAGCGATTACAGCATAGACGTTGTTTTACATGTGATTTTGGTACAAAAATTTATATGAAACAGTGAGAATAAATAAAGTATAATAATAAATACCTTACAGATATTAGAATATGAACCCACGAACGAAAAAAAAAATCCGTCAGTTTTTATGTATTTATTATCCCAGTTTTTTCTTTCATTTGTTAATGAATTCAGAGATAGCAATAGGAAAATATGGCGCAAAGTCTTTTGCGTGTGACAGTAAATGCGATAGGTTGTGTTCGACGCCCATTTGAGGAAATAAAATGTTTAGGATATACATCTCTTCACTCTGGTAAAGAGGCATAGCGTGGGGTTGAGTTGTGCCTCTGAACGCGCAATGTCTCAATTCGGCTGAAAGTAAAAGAGGTAAACGCAGTGATGTACAGCATACAGCATAGAGCAAAAAATATATTTTCAATGAAGATGTCTCTATTCATTCAAAATGTCTCTATTCAGTAACATAATTTAATAAGTTTTATAAAAAGTGCTTTACTTTTCCAAGAATATAATACTAAATATGGTTTATCAAAAAATGTCAACGGTTTCTTACATATTTATAAATCCTAATAGTACCTTATTTTATTCAGGCTTTTTTCATGTTAAAAGTAACTTGAAATCACAAAATATCTAAATTTTTTTGTTTTCCAAACTTTAAAAATATATATCCTTTTAGTAATAGCCTCCGGCAAGTACTCGCACAACGTAACGCCGTAAGGATAGTTAAATTTAAAGTTTCTTTGAAGCCTGTCGTTGCGCAAGCGTGAGACTGTAAACGCGATAGGTTGTCGGTTGTACTAGAAGCAATATTATTAGTTTTCCGCTTTCGTAACAAGGTTAAGCACACTTAATACGTAATGCCTCTAATTCGGGGGAAAGTGGACAACATCACGGAATGTCTTAATCTTAGGTTCCCAAGATATCTCATCATATCCTGTGCTATGCAGTGCAGTGCAGGATACAGCGTTTAACTAAAGGAAAAAATAATTATCACACACTAAAGAATAAAAAATCTTCAGTCGTAATTTTATATAACATCGTTTAATATATTAGGAATTAACAAGATCAAGACACAGGAAAAACTAATTATTTTAAATGCGATAGCTGCAAGAGGACTGTCTAGGCGCAGTTGCAGAAGCGTGTAACAGTAAACGATAGGTTGAGGGTTCGATTCCCATATAAGGAAATGAAATATTAAATATTTTCAAATCGAATAAATTATATCATCAAAAATAATATAATGATTTTGAATCCCACAAAAGAAAATGTTGAAATCCAAAGTGTAAAACTTTATTTCTCCAGTTTCAGAAAAAAAATTAAGCTGAATTGTACGTATCGAGAAGGAAAATGATAAAACACGTGAAGCAGCTTAAGCGATATTAAGAAATTAAATCATAAGTCCTAAGTAAACATTGAGGCCCTTCGTGGCGTGGCGTGGGGCACAAGCGTGTGACTGTAAATGACAGGTTATGGGTTCTCCATTTGAAAAAGTGCAATATTTAATATTATTTTGAAATGTCATATTTATTTTTTAATTTCTTCGCTCTGGTAACAAGGCAAAGTGCGTCGTTTATTTCTGTCACTTTTCAATTTGTTGACAAAACGTTAAGTCCTGCCATTTAACTCTAAATTTCGGCATTGAATTCCGCAAGTAATCGCATTATAGAGCACTGAAACATTCAGACTTGTAGCTTTTATACTACAGTTGTCATAGCTTTTACGAAAGCTTGTAATAGCTTAAAAGTTACATATTTTTTATTTTCTTGTTAGAGATATGCGAAGAAAAAGTAGGGTGAGAGATTTTCGTCTTATTTTTTTTCGTATAAAGATAGTGAGTATATGATGTTGCGGAATTCAATGTCGAAATTTAGTGGTAAGTGGCGGGATTTAACGTTTTGTCAACAAAGTGAAAACAATGATTTTTTTCGCCCGTGTGGAAGTCTAAAAACTGTGCCACGATGTCATACACTTTTTGTATTTACCATTACGCGTACATAGTAGGGTACGCTATATAGCGTACATAGTAGGGTAGGCAGAAGGAACTTGGGAACCTAGTGTGAAGACAATCGGTTTCCATCAAGGATGTTGTTTTCCTTAGTTTTAATAGAATTCTAAAAGTATTTCGTAACGACTAGCGAAATTCAACGGTGTGTAAAACAAAGTAAGGAAATGAAAACAATTAATTACCATAAGCAGGAATTGAATCCACTACCGCCGGGCTTTTAGTAACTACCCCACGACGTCATACCATTAATATAGAAAAATACAATTTCAGTATAAGGTATAAGAGGAAGAGAATTTCAGTAGAAGGCAAGCGTTTTAATGTACTTTGAATACTAACGAGTCTGGTAGGCAGAGGAAACTTGGAAACCTATTTTTAAGATACTCCGTTCAGTTCCCCACTTTCTGCCAAATTTGAGGAGCTGGGTGTTGAGTGGAGGAACTTAACGCCGCGCTTTGTCTTCTTACCAAAGCGAAGAAATGAAAATATCAAATATTTCATTTCGATTGGGGATCCAACATGTAACCTGTTGCATTTACAATCACACGCTTATGCCCCTGCACCACGACAGGCCTCAGAAACTATATTTAAAATCAATGTTTAGCAAATAAGTGTGACAATAAAAAAAATATCGTTTTCCCATGTACCTACCTTCGTTTCATTCCAGCTATAGCGGCGTGCAGATGAGAGGCCGTGTGCGGGTTTATTGGGAATCATTAAGTGGCTGGTGAGTGTCTGTAGAGTCGTTGACTTTATTATGGAAATTGCATTATATTATAAGCTTTTTCAGGTTACCGCACATAACGTAGTAAGCAGAGGGAACTTGAAAATTTAGCGTTGAGACGCTTCGTTCCTATTAAGATACTTACGTTCCCCAATTTTTGTCAAATTTAGGGCATTACGTGTTAAGTGAAGGAACTTACAGTCACGCTTACTATAGTCTATTTATTTCCTGCTTCGCTACGCGTACTGCGCGCAGCAGAGTAGATAGACGGGACTAGGGAATTCAGTGTTAAGATAATCGATCATCATTCATAATCTTTCGTCCCCCACCCAAAAAAGGACAAAATTGAATAACTGAAATCCTTGAGTGGTTATCGAACCCACAATATATTGCGATGACAGTTGCATACTCGTGCCTCTGTATATTCATAATAGTAAGTAATTTTAAATAATATAAGCTAGTTATTGATGATGATACTGAATAAAATTATTTTATGAAGTAGCTTATTTGAACGAACAATAAATTGAACTTTTAAGAGGCTTTCGCTTAAAGAAAGCAAAATGTAAGCCAGAAATATGATGTAAAAAACATTCTAAAGCAAGGAATCTGAAATGATTATTATTTATTATTGCCGCAGTGCATTGTTTTCGTGTGTGTAATTAAAATATGTATTGTATATTGCAATGCCTTCTTGCATGAGCCAGGTACACAAAAAAAAACCGAAAGGGTTGCACGCCGCAATGTAATGTCTCAATTTCGGAGGAAATTAGGGAACGGAAGTGTTTTATGTGTTTCATTTTTTGCGGTATTTTGGTACCGTTAGGTGGACCTAATAAATAGGTCCATTACTTTTACAGTATTTACTTGTTTGTTTACTTGTTCGCTCGCTCGTTCGTTCATTCATTCATTCATTAATTTATTCATTCATTAATTCATTCATTCATTAATTCATTAATTCATTCATTCATTAATTCATTAATTCATTAATTCATTAATTCATTAATTCATTAATTCATTAATTCATTAATTCATTAATTCATTAATTCATTAATTCATTAATTCATTAATTCATTAATTCATTCATTCATTTATTCATTCATTAATTCATTCATCAATTCATTCATTTATTTATTCATTCATTCATTCATTCATCAATTCATTAATTCATTCATTCATTCATTTGTTTATTCATTTATTTTTTTATTTAGCTATCTATAGCCAAATAACAATTTTATTAAAAGTTTATCGCAGTGGCAGGCAGAGGTCATTTTCCTAAAATAAAATAGTGAACCTACATACTTATATCAAATGCGGTGTAGTTGAATAGGAAAAAAATATTTTAATCATTCATCAATAATTAAAAAATCTTCCCAACGCAATAAGAACAATGTTATGTAATTTTGCCTGCATACTCGAACTAATTTCAGTATATTTTTTTAATTATAAGTCTTGTTCATTAAGGTGGTTTTGAGCTGTATTTCACGAAAATTGGACTAACAGTTTAAGACCTACAACCATTTTGAGAAAATGAAGTAGAGTTTTTTTCAGTTGGAACCTTTTTTGATTTAGATAAATAATTTAATATTTTTAACAGCTTAAGATATATAAACATCTAAAGCAATCAATTTATAAATATATGGCTTTAAAATATTCACTATACGTTCTGTAAGCTAACACAACGTCACAACGTATAAACGATGAAAGCCACTTTACAAGTCCCGACCAGCGACTCGCGTGTAATAAATTACTATATAATAGTGATTATTATAAATGTATATTAAATAATATGATAAAATAAAATAATAGAAAATTTACATACAGAGTTAACTTTGCTAGCGACCCGCTCGATGACATCATGTAATAAGTTTCCTATAATTATATATTGAAACCGTTCCAGCTCAGTAGTATATCACGACGGTAACGAGTTTGATCCCTACTGAGGGTAGTTTATAAATTTCATGTTTTACACTCTCTATTAATAAGACAAGGCGGGGTGTTGAGTTCCGCCATTCAACATGAAATGAAATTAGGCTGAAAGTCTCAAAGGGAATGGAGTGTGTGTAAACGTTAATACCTCAATCTAGAATGGCACTTCAGTAACTCCAAGACGTATCTCAGTCTAAACCCAGACAATAAGCTAGGTATGCTTTGTCCACAATTGGTCTAAAGTAATATTTACCGTAAGCACTTAGATAAGGTCCTTTGAACATGGCCAAGTGAACTAAATGTTCTAACAAGATATAAGCTTCTGACTACGTTAGCTATATCTGATTTGTTGGACTAAAATTTCAAATTTCATCTTTTTTTTCAGTGTCATGCTGCATCCCGCTTATGACAGGCTAGACAAAATGAACTCGGTAACCTAGTTGCTAAGAGAAATAATTATAAATAACAATTACAAAATAAGAAGCCTGACATTGCAGGGTTACAAGCGTGTGACTTTAAACGCGGTGTGGTGTAGGTGCACAAGAAGAAATAAAATATTTATTATTTTCGTATAACCTAACTCTGAAACGAGACTTTGAGTTCCACTACTCAAAACGCAATGCAAGTTGCAAATAATGAAATAAACAAAACCACCTTATTTTTTAGTGAGCGTATGGTGTTGCAGGGTTCAACGCCACAACGTAGTGTTCAATGGCGGGATTTAACGTTTTGTAAATAGAGTGAAAACAAATCATTCCTACGTGTGGAAATGTGATAATTTCTTCACGCTATATAGCGTACATACTCGTAGAAGGGTAGGCAGAAGGAACTTTCCCAAGTTTCTTTTGCCTACAAAACACAATGTTAAATTTTGCCGTCGCGCTTATAGTAACTACCCCACGACGTCATACAATTAATATAGAAAAATACAATTTCAGTATAAAGTCTGAGAGCAAATGTTAAGACGTACTTTGAATACTAACGAGACTGCCCTGCACTTAAGAAGCGCAAAATATAATTATAAAATACGCTTAACTGGTGTCCTGATGTTACTAAATGTTGTCCATGGTTAAGTACATTTTTTCATAAAGAATTTAATAGCGTGTATAGCGGGTTCAAGCGCAGTATAAGTACCTGCTTCGACCGTGGAGTGAAATGGAAATGTAGTATTAAATATTTCATTCCCCCGTATTGGAATCGAATTCACAACTGTCACATTCACAGTCACACTTGGTTAAGTATTGAGTTTGCACGTCGTAGAGAGAGCTTGGGAACCTAGTGATAAGACACTCCATTCCGTTACCCACTTCCCACCTAATCTGAGGCATTACGTGTTGAGTGGCGGAACTCAAAGCCGGCCTTTGCCTGGTTACCAGAAGAAACTCGAGTGAGGATCGAATCCACAACCTGTCATGTTTACTGTCAGTCCCTATATCTAAAATCTATGTTCAGAAGATAA
>DWMZ01004729.1:0-11486 GCA_018249855.1 Eueides tales michaeli
ATGGTGATCGTAGACTGTAAAATGTATATGAAAATATATTATTTTCATTAACATGACTGAGGGCGAAATGTGCAGCTGTAAGCGTGACAGGTTGTGGATTCGATACCCATTTGAAGAAATTGTTTAATATTTTCATTTCTTCCTTCTGGTAACAAAGCAAAAGCGCGGCGTTGAGTTCTGCCACTCAACAAGCAATTCGACGCAAAGTGCCTTAATACTAGGTTCCCAAGTACCCTCCGCGTACGCTGCCAAGCCCACCGTGGGAAAAGGTGCCGCGTTTAGTTCCGCAGCTGAATACGCGACATCTCGAATTTGGTAAAGTAGAGAGAGTGTCTTAATGCTTTGCAGCATGAAGTATTAGACGTTGTGCAACTGCTAGCTAGGAGGAGCTGGCTAGCTTGATATTTTAAAAATAAATATTATCATTTCTTTGCTCCTGTAACAATGCAAAGCGCGGCGTTGAGTTCCGTCACTCAAATTCCGCGGAAAATGGGACACCGTACGTAGTGTCTCAACACTAGGTTCTCAAGGTCCCTCTACTGGTCCTGCCTTTACATTAAATTCCTCTCGGGAAGGCAGGCAGTACCTAGTATAAAGACACCCCGTACCCCCAAAATCCTTGCGTTGTCTACACATTTTTTTTATTATTTCACAATATGTATGCAGATTGCAGACTATACCAAGTACATATCGATCCATCGCATAGTATTATCATTATCGGAACATAAAAGCTCAAGCAAGGTGAACGTTCGCGTAGAGCGTAGGACTGCACTGCTGAGGACCCTTGAAATTCGTTCTCAATAAAAAGAGCTCGCTCGACAGTACTTTTATATATTTTTACGTTAATATAAGTAAATGTGCTTATTCGATACGTTCATTTGTCTGGTTATATATGCATTTCTTGCAGTGCTTTTGTGGGGATTAATGTGGGCTTGATTCTCAGGTTATTGAACCATTAATAAACGTCCCCATTGAGACTTTGTGATCGGTTATAAATTTATTATAAATATAGATAAAAACATCGAGTGATTTAACTACTGTTAATTTTCTGAAAAAAAAAAAAACAATAACTTGAGGCCGGTCGTGGCGCAGCGGCACAAATGTAAACGACAGGTCATCGGTTCAATCGTCACTCGAAAAAATTTCCTCGTTCTGGTAACAAGACAAAAGCGCGGCGTTGAGGTTCGCCAGTCAACACGCAATGCTTCATGCACTCGAGCGAAAAGTGGGAGACGGAACGGAGTGTCTTAACACTGGGTTTCGAAATTCCTTCTGCCTACTTTGCCAAGTGCGGGATACAGCGTGAAGCTACAAAAAAAAACAAAGTTTACTTCACTTTTAATAAAACGTTTAAATTCACGAAACATAATCCGTTCAAGACGAGCGTTGGTTGACCTTGTCACGCGTTTCACGAGGAAAACACCGTAAGGGTACCTGAACGGCTGCAGTGTGTTACTTGTTAATAGTACGTAACAAGTGTTTAAAAGGCCAAAGAGGTTAAATTTTAATTAGAATTTAACTGCAGTATATTGTAAGACGTTGGATTGTACTTAATGAGAAAACATCATACAAGTTTAAGCGCTTGTTTGATAACAACGTATGGCTAAGTGGTCAGAATGCTTGGACGGTTTCCAAGAGCCGTGGGTACAAATCCAGGGTGGGTTTTTTTTAAAAGTTACTTTATCTCACTTTAATTAAAGCATCGAATCGAGTGAGAATCGAACCTATAACCTGTCACGCTTACAGCTGCACGTCTCTGCCCGTGTGCTAGCGAATAGCGAATTATTTTTATGAAATAGGTGATAAAAAATATTTCTTTATATATATATTGATACTTATTGACGTAGTCAAGTGGTTAGTTGCGTTGACATAACATTGGAATGTTAATCTTACAAACAAATGTGCACAATACGTATATACTTAGTCAGTAGCGTTTATAGGTTTTCCTCCTTGTGGTGTATTACTTAGGAACGTTGATAATGGTTTTAATTTATATATATATATATATATATATATATATATATAGATATATATATATATATATATATATATATATATATATATATATATATATATATATATATATATATATATATATATATATATATATGAAAGTTTTATATATGTTAAAGTAGTGTGTCTGTTTGTATAATAACAGCTATTATTATCTAAGTACTTCCTAGTTACAGCTAAGCCAAATCCGTGATATACATTAATTAATTTTAATTAATTTTCTACTCAACTCAGCTTCAAGCTGTATCCCGCACATGGCAGGGTAGGCAGAGGGAACTTGAGAACGTAGTGTTAAGACACTCCGTTTCCCACTATCCGCCGAATTTGAGGCATTACGTGTTGATCGAAGGAACACAACGCGGCGTTTGGCCTTGTTACCAGAGCGAAAAAATGAAAATATTAGCACATTTTTTGTTGTTGGTTTGGTTAATATTCGTATTTTCTTCATTAGTAAGATGAATGACGGTGCCACATCTACTTCCTTCCCCAACAGGCGAAGTCTTTAAAACGGATATCATTCCGTACGATTTTTTATAAGGTTACGGAGATTACTCAAGTAATAATCGTTCGTACACACACGGTACACGTTGCTTAGCCTTACAGGGTGATGTCATGGGCTCGGTCTAAATATAAGAATGTGGTCTGTTTAAAGAAATATTGATTTAGTAAATTTAACGAACATTATAAAGTTTGGTTGACTCAGATACCAAGACTCAGTGGAACAGTGACCGTAAATGCAATGGTAGTATGTTCGATTCTCATCAACACAAATTGTGTAATATTTGGAATTTGGGCAGAAAGTGATAGGTAGGTAGGATGATGGACCGCCCCCTGCAGGGTAAAGGTGAACAGGCAACAGGCTTCGCTAGATGCTTGTAGCTCTTAAATTGCTAATCGGATTTTCATAAAACACAGTTACGAATCACAAATAATGTCAAGAATTTTGATTTAAAAAACTGCAATCAAATCGTTTATTCTTCAGGAGCTACGGTGCCATAGACACTCTTTTTGTGTCATCGTGTAAAAAAAAGTGTACAGATTGTCTATTAATTATAAATTTGCTACTTAATATTATTTATAAGAGGCCAATTTGAGTCTCAATAGAAAGTTGATTAATTTAAACTAGTTTAAATATTTGACAAAATCTAGTTTTGTTGCCAATTTGTTAACGCTGTACTAATTCATGTTTTATGTAAACGTATTAAAATTACATTTTTTGAAAAAAAAATAAAGAATAAACGGCTGTATGAAAAAGCACTAAGAAAAAAAACATAATTTGAAGAGGATTTTTTTTGCCAGCTTAAAGTTGTGTTCCGCACTTGGCAGGGTAGATTTAGGGAACCTAGGAACCTAGTGTTAACACTCCGTTCCATTTCTCATTTTCCACCGAATTTGATTGATTGCGCAATGAGTGGCGGCACTCAACGCCGCGTTTTGCGTTGTTACCGAAAGCGAATAAATTAAAAATATTACATATTTCATTTTCTCAAGTGGAGATCGAGTCCACAACCTCTGCGCAACGACAGATCAGGAGATTAAGTACTTGATTATTGATTATTATTTATTATTTCGAGGCCTGTCGTGGCGCAACGTGTGACTATAACCGACAGGTTCTGGGTACGATCCCCAGTCGAGGAAATGAAATATTTAATATTTTCAATTTAAATATTTATAATTATGTTTCATTTCTTCGCTCTGGCAATAAGGCCTTTGCCTTTGCGGCGTTGAGTTCCGCCACTCAACACACAATGCCTCAAATTCGGCGGAAAGTGGGGAACGGAAGTGGAACGGAGTGTCTTAACACTAAGTTCCCGGGTTCCCTCTGCCATGCCTCGTGTGGATACAGCGTGATGCTAAATAAATTATTCATTTAACTAACAGAACTGCGTTCCTTTCTTAACATATTGATTGTAGTGCATGTAAAGTAAGACCGTATTTATAAATTCTATTGTTTACAAAATATTTTCATAAGTTTCTATCGTTTTCACACAAAATGAATTTTCAATTAGAACGGCTAGTACTACTGAGATTATTGAGTTCAACTAAGGCACACTTTTCCACATTATAATGTAAGTATAGATAAGGATTTTCCGCTTGGCCCAAGTTCTTGGGCTACTCAGTGTAACAATTGAGACGCCCGTTGAATACACGAGCTATACTAATTGGAATATCTTAGCGTTTAATTATGAGCCACGGTCAAGAGAAAAGGTTGTAGACACGGTTCAACGGTATCGTGTTTATGTGTCATACATACTTACATACATACAGACATACATACGTACATATACATATATATCGTGATTATATATAAAAAAAATGTTTTTTGTGCAATTTTTTTATTAAACTATATGTTGCGTCTTTCATCTCAGCTTCACGTTACAGAGCAGCAGAGGAAACTTGGGAACCTAATGTCAGTTCCGTTTCTCACTTTCTGCCAAATTTTAGGGTATTGCGTGTTGGGTAGCGGAACCTACTCAATACGCAATTGTTGTGGGCATCAAACCCACAACCTATCGCTTACTTTCACACACTTGTGACCATGCGCCACAATAGGCCTCAAACTGACTGTACGTTATATTTATAAATTTACTGCATTATTTCCAATTATAGCCTGGAATCTTTAAGCTTCGCTAAAATACACATCGGTGAGGTACGTAGTGACTTGTCACTTTGCAACCAATCACCGTTCACAACTTTGACTACGTGGATCGTAAATTGTCCTCGTAGATATTTCAAAAAAATTCTCACCTAATCTAAATTTTTTCAAGGAATCAACATAACAAATTTCAGCGCTTAACGCCGCGTCGTTCTGTCTGTACTGACTGCTTGTCAGTCACTTGGCAAAGGAAGAGCATTACATCTTTAAAATTCTTCTGGTCTTGTCGTATATTACACTGTGTTTGCATATTGAATCTCACTACCTCTCTCGAAAAGGATATATTAGCTATGCGAGAACGCGATAAATACTCAGAAAATTTGTGAATTTAATGATATTATTTCATCAACAATTAAAGGGACAAAGGTATAACAGCTGATATAACAATAGTTCTAATTTTTACTTAGGAGTACTGTAAGTTGTATACAGTTATTAATTTATATAAACTGTATATATGAGATTGATTTTTTATTATAGCGCTGACCGCGCATTTACCTATGTTGATACTTATTTAAAAGATTTTTTTTCAAATATCAATGTATGAGTGGCGAATCGCTACTGCAATTAATACCAAACTACAGCGTTCTACGCCGCGTAGTTCTGTTGGTTAATTGTCATTATTTTCAAATTAAATATTTAATATTTTCATTTCTTCGCTCTGATAACAAGGCAGAGTGCAATGCCTCGGTTTCGGCGGAAAGTGGGACATGAATCGGAGTTCCAAGTTCCCGCTGCCTACCCTGCCATGTGCGGGATACAGCGTGAAGCTAACACTTAAATCAATTGTCCATTAAAATCACCATTATCAACCTCAGTTGATGGAAAATGATAATTAAATACATGGTGTTCGTAACACCTGCGTTTGCAGAGAAAGGTGCACGATGTGGTAACGGGCCGTCATAGCTGATTGAGTGGCCACCACGCGTGCGGTGTGACCCTCGTAGCCCGAGTGTTAGGTTACTTTCTACCTGTTGCCTAGGCTTAGATTTAAGTATTCAAGTTTAGTTTGTATATCTTTTTAAAATCTTTTTAAAAAAAGGATTCCCTGACATTTCAAGTCATAGTCCACGTAAACAAAGTAGACTTCAAATTATAAGAAAACGACTATTTTTATTTTTAATTTAAAAAAAGAACTCTGCTTTTCTCTCACGCTTCTACTATATCCTCATCTAAGCGTAAAATAACTAGCAAAATTACAGTACAGTTTAGAAGTGATATGTTAAACTCACGGTAGTGTGGTAACGGACGGTCACAGCTGGACGGATGTATCGGTGACCCGTACGTATGTACTCTGTATACTTGATGCTGAAATACTCATGTCCTTAGAAAGAAAACATGGATTTCAAAAAAGTGACTTGTTTTGAACATTGTTAATGTGTTATTCATAAAAAGTATAAATTATTAAGAAAACTTATAAAAAATTGTGTACCGGCCATGTCTCGTCCTGCAGTGTTCACACGAACTTATGGCTTGGTGGTTAAAGAGCTTGTATGGTTTCCAAGAAGCGCAGTTTGAAATCCCGCTAGATTCATAAAATTATATTGTTTTCCATAAGTTATTATGGTTTCGATAAATCATGTTAGTATTCATGAAACATTTTTATAACAGTCAGGAGCTCCATCTAAATTAGTTTAGCACTTGGCTGTAAAATGTAGCATACTGATGTAATTGCATCATTAATTTTATTTCCTCTTCACACGATTAGTCACCATTTAATAGCAATTAGTTTATCGGCCTGTGCGTGTTTCCGTTGATTACAATACTGACATTATTATACATACTATTTTAATATGTTGTACTGTAATTTATATATAAATACGAAAGAAAACGCATGCATACGATGTACATTGTACATGCTTAGATTTTTTATACATGGTAGACAGAGGGAACTTGGGAACCTAGTGTTAAGATCCGGTTACTTTCCCCACTTTCTGCTGAATTTGAGGCATTTCATGTTGATTAGAGTAACTCAACGCCGCGCTATGCCTTGTTACCAGAGAAATGAAAACAATAAATATATTTTTAAATATTTCGTTTCCTCGAGTGGGTGTCGAAGCCACAAGTAGTCGCCTTTACAGACATGCTTGTATGCATGCATGCGTCTCTGCCACGACAGGCCTGAACATGCTGAGGATGAAGGCATTTTTTATTATACAAATCTTCATTTAATCCTTGATGGATGACATCCGGAAATTTGTCTATTAAATTAAACATTTTACCATTTCATACAATTCATGGCAAGGACGAGGTTGTTCTCGTCAGAAATCACAAATAAGCGGGTGATGTGTTACTTATTTATAGTGTGTTAGTACTGATAAGGCTTGGCTTTGGATAAACTAATATAGGTTATGTTTTAAGGTCATTGTGGGTTCGATTCTCATTTGGGGGAGTGAATTATTTATATTGTTATTGTCCCGATTTGGTAATAGCTAAAAAATAATTTAAGGATATACTCACTAACTTTCTCACCTTCACGCTGTAACCCCCAGACATGGTAGACAAAGGGAGACTTGGGAACCTAGTGTCTGTACATGTCCTCACTTTCCATCGAATTTGAGGCATTTCAAATATATAAATATCTATAATTTTCTTTATTTTTAAGTCATTTGTATATTAATGTATAGTTTGAAGTCAGTTTTAATTTTTTATAGGAAACAACTGTGTTAATACGTTAATAACAAGAGTAGTTCCCTAAACATTATTTGAATGTGCAATTTATTTTTCCTCTCCCCTTGTAACTCGCGTCGCTGAGTTAAATTTTAATATAGATTCAATGAAAGATGGCATTCAATGGAAGCTGTGTTCATTTCCGTTTTCATATTGAACAGAACTGATTGCATTTCCAACTCAGTATCTACAAGTAAATCGTCTGCTTTCATAGAAATAATTCGCGTTTTCTTCTTTTATTATATTGGTAAAATATAATATATAATTTTGATGTCCTCTTTTTAGTAACAAAACAAAGAGCGGCGTTTAGTTACGCCACACAACAAATTATGTCTTGAAGAAAATTTCCAGGATGTGACTGAAATTAATCTTTTAAAAATTCTATTTGTGAAAGTGTTTGTATAATGGGTCTAAGATTTTTCTGAGGTGAGCACAGCTCACTCGGGTCCCGCTGTTCCTGCGCCCACGCCAGTTTGAAGCTAATAACAAAAAGGCTAATTTGTTTTTAAGTAAATAAATTACTTTTCTATCCTAGCGTCATAATCCTCAAAATCGTTATCGATTTCAGTAGACCGATCGATTGACTGACCAATCTGTTAGTCGGCTAAAGTCATAATTGGCACATCTCTAATGCCTATAGATCTATACTTATTATAAATCTGTAACCGATCACTATCTGTACATAGAAAATGTATTAAATAAGATTTTATAGGGGACGTTTTTTTATGTAACAGGACACAAAATAATGATTTTTAAAAAAAAAAATTATCGTTAATCTCAGAAACGGCTTACCAAATTTTAATGCTGTTTTCATTATTATATTTTGGCATCTTTCCATTAACACTTAGTGGTTTTATTTAAAAGGGTTAATAAACAAAAAAAGTTACGTCAATTTAAAATATTTAGTTCCAAATAGTCCTACAAAATATTTCATTTGGTTGAAATTTTTAGTTTTCAATGAAACACAAAAGATTAGTAAATTAAAGAACGTAATTCAAGCGGGCGAAGCACCTGTCGGCTCGCTTGTACACAATATTTCTATATTGTTAAGTGTATATGTAGATAGTAATATAAATAATTTTATTTATTCTCTTGCAGAAATAGCAGAGGTGCGGCGTCAAGATGAGTAAAGACGGTTGAGAGCTCCGCGCGTCGGCGACGACGCGCTCACTGACGACCATGTCTTTCTTTAATAATCTTAAAAAGGTGTGTATTCACTTTATTTAAGACTTATTCACTTGTGATTGTAAACGTGACCGATTATGGGTCCAATCCTCACTCGATCTCATGAAATATTTGATATTGTAACAAGACAAAGCGCGGCGTTAAGCTCCGCCACTCAACACGCAATACCCTAAAATTCGGCGGAATATGGGGAACTAAACAGAGTATATTAACACTAGGTTCCCAAGTTCCCTCTGTCTACTCTGCCATGTGCGGAATACTGCTATTTCATTTGAACAAACCGACTGTGGGACGTAAAGGAGGATAATAAGTTTATGAAATTATGTATGTATGTATGTTTGCTTGTTACTATATGATATTGCATAGAAAAATGAATCTTTTTTCCTATCTTACTGAGTACAGAAAAATACGTATGTGGAATAGTATTTGCAGCTAATTAATATATTCCCCTTTCTGTACATTTTCATAATATTTACTTGTGGAGCAAAGTAATAAAGCCCAACAGTAATGAAAATTTATCATCTTAAGTCTTATTTACTCTAAGACCAGTCTTTGCAAAGAGACTGCCTTTCACTGCTTAACCAAATATAGAATGCTTATTCTGTTTCCTGTTTCTATACACAACTAATCATCTGACTTGCATAATGTTATAGGCATAGTTTGGGTGTAAGGTGATGCTGAAATACATAATTACTACTAAAAAATTGAATATAATATACTCATTTTTTTAATATAATAACATTTAAAAGAAAAATTAATCAAGTGTGAGTCGGATTCTTAATTATCCAACGAAATTCAGCTTGGCGTATGCAATTGTTCCATAAACCACCGACAAATATATGTCTTTTTAATGATATATGCACCTAAATTTGTGATTTTTAGATTATTTCTGTTATTCATATATTGATATTAATAAAGAGATATTAAAAGCCTCCCCGGCTCAAAAAACCACTACCTCATCTTGACAAAGTACTTGCAACTCCTTAAATGAGAGACTAAGAACCACCGCAATCAGTTCAGAAGCTGCGGTGCCACAGACAGACAGAAATTATTACACTTCCCATTTATGTGTCATACATTAATAACCAATGTTATTCTATATAAATAGTATAAGGATATTTCTTAATGAATACGATTGAAAAGAAAACAGATCCAAAGTTTAAATTGAAACATTTTCTACTCAATTAAATAAAAAAATCAGTAATGTCATTGTCATATATGAACCACGAAAGGTCGGATGGTGACAGTTCTGCTCCGAGGAACAATATTTTTTTTTTAAAGTAGCCTTTGATTGATGTGTTTTAATTTTAAAACTAGGTTCCCGCCCCTTGTGGAATAAAACGGAAAGCTACATCGTGCAAGACCAATTCATTCAATATTCATTCTTTGTTATAATTATTATTTTTTTAATTCCAGGTGCTGCACCTGGGCAGCGGCAATGATGCCAAAAAGAAGAAAGTGTTTAGCAACATACGGGACAACTCCGACCCGAACGAGAACTGGGACATGGTCGGTGAGCTCGGCGATGGCGCTTTTGGAAAGGTATGTAAAGTCGAGGCCTAACGTGGCGCAGCGGCACAAGCGTGTTACTCTAACCGACAGGTTCTGGGTTCGATCCCTAGTCGAGAAAACGAAATATTTAATATTTTCAATTTAAATATTTAATGTTTCATTTCTTCGCTCTGGTAATAAGGCAAAGCGCGGCGTTGGGTTCCGCCACTCAACACGCAATGCCTCAAATTCGGCGGGAAGTGGGTAATGGAAGTGGAACGGAGTGTCTTAACACTAGGTTCCTGGGTTCCCTCTGCCTACCCTGCCTTGTGCGGGATCAGCGTGAAGCTAAAATGTAAGGGATATCTGATTTCTTTTTTTTAGTACGGATATTATTTTAATTTCAGTTTTACATTTAATATGGGTCGTTGTAAAGGACGTACAGTGTTTGACTTTATTTATTCGGGGAAATCAGCTATTTTCATTTCCTTGCTCTCGTGAAATGGCAAAATGTGGCATGGATTTCTACCACACAGTCTATCTGAGGCACCGTGGCTTCGGAAGAATGAACCGATTTAAGTGCGTTTTTTTAACGGAAGGCTTTGTTTCTTTTCTTAAGGGAAAGCCTTGTACCGTTCTTTCAATTTTGCTAAAATCTGGTATTGTTTTTTTGGGACGGCGTTTTCTTTTTAATTTTGTTTTTTAACACAAATATAGGGAAATCAAGATGAAGATCCTAGTGATACATTGATTAATATATGATGTTGATAATAATTATAGTTAGTACAAAACTTAAATTTAGATTAAAAAATAAATCTAAAAAATATTTATTTTCTACTAATTATCCTAGATCTATGTGGCAAAAACCATCATTTAGAAGTGTCACACATTTTTTAGTAGCAGAGTATGTAGGCATCGGGTGCCGAATCTTAATAGTGGCGGATTTCAACGCCGCGCTTTGTCTATCAGTAGTATTTACATACATCATATTAATTCAGTATTTTACCAAATTAAGTCAATTTATCCAATTTATTTAACAATCTAAAGTAGCACATAATAATCAAATAACTATCTTTTACTATTTCAAAGTGTTATTCCACACTTAGTAAAGAAAACGTATAAAAAAATTAACGTAGCTGGATTTGAACCTGCGCCGCTTTGAATCCGTCCTAGCGCTCCAACCATCAAACCATACGTTCTCATCACTACGAAATTCTTATACGCTTGGTTTACAACTTATTTATGTTGTCAGCGTCTCATTCTAAATGTTTCTTCATTGTATACTCCCAGGTGTACAAAGCGCAGCACAAGACGACGGGCCAGCTCGCGGCCGCCAAGATGTGCGTGCTCGACAACGAGGACGATCTGGCCGACTTCACGGTGGAGATAGATATATTGTCCGAGTGCCGGCACCCCAACGTCGTGGAGCTGCACGAGGCGTATTTTATTGATAACAAGTTGTGGGTGAGTCTGG
>DWMZ01004730.1:0-11485 GCA_018249855.1 Eueides tales michaeli
GAATTTATATGTTCAAATAAAGAAATTTAGAAATGTGTATGCAACAACTTTATAGTAAAATTACAACCCTAGAAAATGCTATTACATTTTCATACTTAGGCGTAGTGCATCCTAGTATTATCGATCCCAACTACTTATTAGAAAAATTATGCAAAATACAAAAGGAGATTAAATTAAAGTTACCGTTTGTCCGTGATATAGCAAAATTCATCTTTTAGAAAAAACCAAGACTATAAAAGCTTATAGTACTAATGAAAGTTTAAATTTTATATTACAAATTCCTTTAATTGCTACGCTTATATTCCATACCTAATAATAACAATATAACCTTGATTTCAAAAAACCCTTTCCTTATTTTGGGAAATAATGATATTGCATACCCCAATGAACCTTGTATACATATAACAAATAATGATGTTATATGTAAACATTTAGAATGGCAATCACTCCACGATTCTCAAGATTGCATCGCGCAATTAATACAACACAGAAAACCTCATAATTGTACATATGCAAAGGTGGCATTTAAAGATAGTATTATAAAACAAATTCAAGAAAATTGTTAGATAGTAATTATGAGACATCAGGAAGTAATTAAAACTTTCTGTGGTGATGAAGTTCAGTATCAAAGATATAGCGGAATTCACTTATTACTATTATAAATAAATGTAAAGGTCTTAATATTTAACAAAATTCTGGAAACTTATAACAAATATTTGATTATGAAGGAAAGTTCTTCTATTAACGTGGACATACAGGATATACGGGGTTACAGGAAAAGTGGTGGTAGATCCTTTACGGGGAGATAGTTTCCATCATTTCTGACTGCTTTGACTATGAAACACCCTATCCCAAACTTAACCATGTTCAAAATATTGGACTTTTAAGACTTTTTTTAAAAATTTACCGTTTTTTCGTCTAATTGTTAAATTTTTTCGCAATTTGTAGGTCTGATGTATTTCTTTTTCTATTTTCTGTGTAGTAGATGACTGAATCTGAATAATAATGTTGAACAGATTTGATATTGTGAATAAGAATAATCCTGAAAAAAATACCGAATCAGAAAAAAGTGGTGTTGGTATTCATAATCACAAAATTGTGAATATTAGTAAGAAACCAAGTGAGCCTGCGAACAATTTGAAGACTATCGATGATGATGATGTTGATGATTATCACTTTAACATTGTAAACAGTAATACTGCTGCTTTAAAAATATTGTATTTGTGATTAATATATTAATGATTCAAACTAAATGTGGATTTGATTGATTTCAGAAAAATTAGATCTGTGTTTACACCTTTTGGAATCAATGTCAGTAAAGTTAAATGTACAGCAATAAATCGTTGCAAATACTCGTTGGACTTCTCGCACTTCAGACGAGAAAACGTTATTAAGAGTGAAAAAGGCTTTGCCATTGAACAAGAAAGATGATGTAACTAAGTTTAAAAGTAATTTGAAAGATTATGAGGAATTTAACCGGGAATTTGTAAATGCACAGTATAATCTATTTTTTGTCTTTATCACTTGATTAATTCCTGTCACCGTCAATGAATTTAAATAATTTAATCTAACCTAATTTTGAAAAAATATTTAATCCAATGAATTTTATGTTGAAAAGTTTATTTAAATTATCTTATATTATAATTATTAATTTGTAAAAATGCATGCAGATAAAAATCGTGGGGACAAGTTGGTGGTGGAAATGGTAAGGAGCACACTGAACGACTATTTACCGTTATATTTTCTCAATCATTCGCGAAAGAAAATACCTGGGAAGGGAAAAAGAATAAATAGAAGGTTGCAGAGCTAGAAGTCGATCCATTGTTGCTAAATTTAATGAAAATTTTAGTAAGTTTTAAATATACATATGCCTATGGCTTAATAAACAAATTTGCTCCATAAAACCTGGAAATACTACGAAACGTCCTTTTTTATCCGAAAAAGCCCCATAAATGGGGATACAAATAAATGTGCTTTGTGGAGTCACTGGGTTCGCTAAAGCTTGGTAGTTATTCATTTAATGTAGTTATGAAAATGGCTTTTGATATTCCAAAGTATCACAACTACATCACGTCTTTGCTATTACTGGAGCATTTTGAGTCTTAGAATATAAGGGTATGACGAAACAGAATACCTTACTGCAAATTACCTGCGGTCGAGGAGAAATACAGAAAAACGTTGCTTTTCCATAGAATTTGTGGCTGATGTTGACGGCATTGACATTCCTAATGTTACGAGGGTAAATCAAATAAATATAAACCGGAATTTATTTAAAACATGTGGATAAAGCCAACTCTGTAGCGCTTCTGTCGGACACTAAGTGACTTGTTAAGTTTCATTGGTGGCCGCTAGGGTCGCTGAATGTGCATAAATTCAGTAGCCATCACGATGTCAGAGAAAAAGGTACATCCGTTCATTGCGCAACGCATTATAATCAAGATTCTTGCTCACGAGGGAGTGAAACCATGCGAAATTTTAAGAAGACTTGAGGCACAGTTTGGGGATGAGACACTAAAGAAGACACAAGTGTTTTCATGACACAAACAATTTTTAAAACGACGAGAATCGGTTGCAAATGAAGGTCACCACCGGACGCCGCGCTAGAACGAGTGTGACAAACGAGAATGTTGAGCGAATTTTGGACAATAACCGAAGGTTGACTGTAGCTGAAATTGCTTCTGAGTTGGGAATCAGTTACGGAAGTGCTCAGACGAACATTACCGATAGTCTAGGATTTCAAAAAGTCTCCGCAAGGTGGGTTCCTCATCTTCTCAACGAAGAACAGAAAAAGAATCGCTTGATGGTGTGTCAGCGGCTTTTTAGCCGCTACAAGTGTAAGGGTGAAACTTTTTTTGCAACGTATAGTGACTTGTGATGAGACTTGGGTCCATCATTACAGTCCTGAATCGAAACAGGCGAGCATGGAATGGAAAAAGAAGAACGAATCTGCTCCTGTGAAAGCTAAAACTCGAGTCTCACTTTGACTTTAAAGGAGTCATGCACGTTGACTTTCTTCATGAACGTCGAACAGTAAATGCTGAGTACTATTGTCGGGTAACTTGTGACGCAAAAAAGACGTATCGTCGAAAAAGACGAGGGTTTCCCATAAGAAAAGTCATTTTATTGCATGACAACGCCCGCCCCCATTACAGCAGCCCGTACTTGCCAAGAGTTGGAAAAATTGCACTGGTCTACCTTAGAACAGCCTCCTTACAGCCCAGATTTATAGGGCAGCGATTACGATGTGATGAAGTAGTGGAAGCGTTCGTGCGCAATTGGCTAGAGACACAACCACCTTCATTCTACAATACAGGGATGAAGTAATTGCCGATCCGGTGGGAAAATTGCAATTTGAAATCAGGAGATTATGTAGAAAAATAATTGTGAGTCTTCAAATTGTAATTTTGTCTCAATAAACCATAAAAAAATAATTCCGGTTCATATTTGATTTACCCTCGTATACGGAAAGACAATAAAGTTGCAACGATAGTATGAACTTTTGTAGGTGAAATGCCCAAGTCAGAAGTTAAATGTTATGACAAACCTAATATAATATAATATCAACATTGAAGATGATGATTGAATGAGCGGTCCAGATTTGTTGGTAAATACGAGTACAATCGATATATGGGTGGTGTAGATTTAGTATATAGCATCATGAGATATTATAAAGTCTTAATATAAAGTAAAAGGTGGAAAGTACGAGTATTCTACCATTTTTTAGACCTTACTGGCAAAATACGTAGCTTTTAAGTCGATGAATCTTTACGATAATAATCTAATATTAAAAATAATTATAATGGTCTTTTACGAAAAACCTTGACAAGAATGTTTTTGATAGATTTTCGTCTTAAAGTAGCTGAAACTCTGTGCAAATTTGAAAGGATCAGCTGCAATTTCCCTAAATGTATATAAGTCTCCAAAACTTTATGCGAGAAATACAATAAGAAAAATAATAGCTCGAAGATTTCCACACCACAAAGAATAATATGATAATATTGGCGCTGTTACAGATATTGGGGAACACCGAACAAGGCGCACCCTTAGCTCTGTCATCTTGCTAACCGCTGGCATGGTAACTCTCAGTTATACGAGTATCAACACTGGTGCTAATCATTTGTTTCAACAGAAAAAGAAATAGTAAAAGTTGCTTTTGTTTGATGTTGTTAAAATTTTTATATATAAATTTGGCTGTGGTTGAATCTTGTACTTGGAGAATTTAAGCAGTACTTTGGTGAATTCTATCTACAGTACATTGGAGTAACAGGTAATGACTGTGTATGATTTGTTTTGTTGAGAATTTATCATTTATATTATTTCAATTTGATTATTAGTTTCAAAACAAATTTACGGATAAGACCAAGCTACGGGAAAGATTATGGTGGGCAAGATGGAGTATCAGGTACTCCATCTTGCCCACCACATTTTTGCTCTATTTCTATTTTTTTTTCTTTATTGTTTTAGGATTGTATATAATTATAAAAGAATAGAAGAACGACAAAAATAGTCAGAGGAGGCAATGAAAAAAGCAATAGAAGTTGTTTTAAAGAGACAATTTGGGATATACATATGTTGTCTGGGAAACCTTTTTCAGATTCACAAAGCACGTTGGAATAAACAGTGAAAAAGTCTTAAGAAAACGAGAGTAAAATAGAGAATGTTAGTAGAGAAAGTCTTAAGAAAACGAGAATGAAATAGATGGATGGATCCAATGGTACCTTTACCATTGGGATCTATTTTACCAGTGTTTTCGCAAAAAAAAGATGAGCTGGTGGATTATTCATTGGACATGGTAAGCAGGTTTTTGCCTCACAAATAAAATTTGAACAAAGATTTATAAACTTTCAGTACAAAACAAAAATACTAGTCCATTTATCTCTGGGAAGGCTAAAAATTAGCTAGGACTGGATGAAACATTTTTCGACAAGATACCCAGAGCTGTCCATCACGAAGCCGAAAAATACCTTGGCTGCAACAGCTACTGGATTTAATAGGATAGGTGTTACTAATTCTTATTTTTTTTTAATCTATATTTACGACGAAAATCATTTGACTCTCAGGATGGACTCTGTGAGCGTATGAACAGAACCTTAGTCGAGAACGCAAGGTGCATGCTTTTTCATGTACAAATAAGCAAGAAATTCTGGGCTAAAGCTACAACACAACTGTACATTTGCCCAATCAAACAGGTTTATCCATATTGCAAGGAAAGACACCTTATGAACTATGGCATAACGTCAAGCCAGATATAAGTCATCTGAGTTTTTGACAGCATGGCAATGGTAAACATACCTAAAGAAAAAAGAAAAGAGTAGGATAAAAAAAGCTCAAAAGGTTCTAGTAGGCTATGCTGATGGGAGCAAAGGCTATAGCGTGTATGATCCAGTTAAAAATGTGATAACGACTAATCGAGGTGTGATAGTTGTCAAAGAAGAAAACACTACCATAGACCGGCCATCTTCAGTGGGGGATATGGAGGCAAAACTATCTGATACTCTTACATCCCATGAAAAACCTACAAATGACTCTGATTCTGAGTATGTACCCAGTACTCACTGGGTTGGGATTAAGATGTAGAAAAAACTTTACAGAAAACTGTGACAACTTCAAGGGAATTTAGACAAAGAAAACGAGCTGATAGATATGGTTTCAGTAGCCAACAAAACGTCTGTTTGAGAATTAACATTGCAGGAGGCTTTGATTGGACATGAAAAAGAGTATTGGCGGAAAGCAATAAAAGAAGAAATTCAATGTTTTGAAGAGAATGCGATGCTCCGTATAGTGGATGTGTGGTTCAATGTAAATGGATTTAAAAGTCAAAAACACTCAGAGACATGGTGTGGACTACAATGAAACATTCTCTTCAGTGCTTAGATTTTCTACCTTAATATTATTGTTTGCTTTGACTGTAAAATTTAATTTTAAAACAACAGACTTGCATGTAAAATCAGCTTTTTTGAACGGACATAAAGCAGAAAGTTTCATGCAAAAACCAGTTTTGGTGGTCAATTAGAAACAGAAATAGTACAAAATAATGACATCACACAACCATTAAATACAGACAAATACCAAGAAATCAATAGCGATCAGCGTGATTCTCCTGTGTTACCAACATCTTTGTATATGGTCTCTGATAAAAGAGTTCCTAGTTATCTAACAACTATAAGAAATTCAGAGCCTGATACAAATGTATTGTCGGAATTTTTTATTGAATCAGTATATGATAATCCTGTGCCATCGACCTAAGCGGTTTTGAGTCCAGAAATAGTCCATTTCCTAAGGTACCACCACGCAAGCAGAAACAATTTAAGAGTGACAACTGAAATCATTACTTCAACCTCAGAAAAAGATAGATTTCTAGCAGAATCATTAACAAACATGCTTAATAAAAAACAGAGCATCACAGACGACATTTTACAGACATTTTTAAAAATATATTAGCTTTCGAATCTCTATTTATCATGAAAATTCTGATAGAAATTCTTAGTCGCATTGAAGGTTTAAATGCTACGTTACAGAAAATGTCTCTGCATCTGTCAAAAGCTGTCGATAATATTAATACAATCAAAGATGTTATATCGTCCCAAAGCACTAAGAAAAAATTTCAAAACGTCTGGAAATTTACTGTAGATTTGGCTCATCGCATCATAAATTGTAATTAATCGAATTGAAAAAAGTTCTCGCGCACTAAGCTGTAAAATATCACTATCACAAAAGTGCCAGTCGAGCACATATCCCTTCGCCAATGTCACGTTGTGTGGAGAAGACAAGAAAGAAGGAGGTTAAAAGCAATAATATTACACAATAGGAGAATGCATATTTAAAAAAGATCTAGTTAAACATTCCCTTCACCTATAACAAAAAAAAGAAAAATCAAATAAATATTAAACCTTATTGACGTCTTTTTTTTTACTGAATCTTACGATTATAACTTCACGCACCGCTTCATCACAGCCAGTGTCCCGCCAGGCGGCGATGTGAGTGGATGTGTGCAAGGACTTCGTTGTCGACAGGTAACGTTTTGTAAGAAGAATCGATATTTTGACGTTTCTAAACGTCAAACACGCAGGTCTGTCAGTTGTCAATTGTCAAGTTAGCGTCACTTTTGCTCGAGACGACACGTAGGGCGGCCAGGTGCATCACCAACTCTGTTTTCGCGGTATTGTACATTCAAACCAGAAGTTAAT
The DNA here is from genome assembly GCA_018249855.1 of Eueides tales michaeli. Lineage (NCBI taxonomy): Eukaryota > Metazoa > Arthropoda > Insecta > Lepidoptera > Nymphalidae > Eueides > Eueides tales. The sequence goes on from DWMZ01004730.1 coordinate 7,188, forward strand.
TAAAGTTCTTGTTAATTGTTGTTTATATCACGAATACATGATTTTTTATAAACTTGTGTTTCTCTTTATATCAAAAGTGGGATCGGCTCTCACTTCGCTTTTGTTAATTTCTGGTTATTATTTTCGCTAATCGCTAATCTTGTGCTTTTGTTTTACAAAGTTTTTGCTTAATCGAATTTTGTAGTGAGTGATTTTAATAATGGGTAAAGGGAAGCGTTCTCACAATCGTTTTAGGGAACGAAATGTGTCGAAACATGTCGAAATGTGTCAAAGCGTTGCCGCCTATTGCGTGATTGAGTGATTCTACCTCGCGATCTCGAAGTAAATCTCGCGAATCAAACATTCATGAATCGTTACGTACAATAATTACACGATTAAATGCGCTAGAGCAGCTATACTCTAAGTGTGTTCCGCGGAACCCTAGGGTTCCGTGATACCTCTGTCGGGGTTCCGCAAGAATTAAGAAAAAAAATCAAAACACTTCTCTCTGGTCGCTCCGCGGCATGTGTTACAATAGCTGGTATAATATCTCATAAGTTTGGTATCAACAATTTTATACCGGTCTGTAGAATGCGCGTACCCTCCCCCACGTGACAACAAAACTTGTCATAGTTTAAGCCAAACACAGTAATACCCTATAATAGCTGACGCTACTTTTCGAACGACATACCTACCTATCGCGAGCGGGTAGTATACTTGTGAGCGCGCAGTCTCTCGGCTTTGTTAAAAGCCGCCTCGGAATTAGACACTACAGCTGTCAACAAGCGACTATCGATTCTAACTTTAAAGGATAAAGTCGATATTGATTACAACGCAATTTTTAAATTTCTGTTTTTATTTTGTTTATCAAAGCGTCTTCAGTTGACGATTAGCGGTTGGAGCGATAAGTTACTTCCTACTTACAAGCTCGCTAGCGAGAAACTAGTGTTCATTATTTTACTGCCTGCAGTATTCTGTTGTCTCAGTTTTATACATTTCTTCACTGTAGGTACCAAATTGAGTGTCTTAAACGCAGTAACGATTATGCATTATTTAAAACCCACTATCCTGACGTGTAATATTATAAATAAATAAGAATGGAATGTTGGCTTAAAGGCGTTAAACGTGTTGCAACAACATCTTTTAATGACGCTGAATGTTCAAAAGCAGTGCGCGCGGAGAATATAGCAATCACCGATCCAGAAGATGATGCCACGACGTCAAGCTCGACGGTTTCAAAGACGAAAAAAAGGAAGTATGAAGAATCTTATATCAGTTTTAGATTTGTTGATTCCAACGGCTCACCTCTCTGCATGTTCTGTAGTAAACGGCTTCCTAATAGTTCCATGGCACCTGCCAAATTGCGCCGACATTTAGAAACTGTACACCCCGAGTCTAAAGATAAGAATACAGAATTTTTTGTTCGCAAAAAAGATCAGTTATTAGAAAGTCAAAGAAATATGATGCATATAACACAAACTATCAACGAAAAGGCCACGGAGGCATCATATTTAGTTAGCTATCGCATTGCACAAGCAGGTGAAACGCACACTATCGCTGAGAATTTAATAAAACCATGTGTATTAGACATATCAAAATGTATGCTCGATGAAAAATCTGCAAAGCATCTTTATACTGTTTCTGCTATCAAACGATACTGTTTCACGACGAATCTATGACCTGGCAAGCTACAAAATACACGATTCGCCATGCAAATGGACGAGTCGACTGATGTCGCTGGTTTGGCTATCCTGCTGGTTATTGTGAGATATCCATATAAAAGTTCTTTTGAAGAAGATATGCTTATGTGTTCACCGCTACTTACAAACACTACCGGGGAAGAAATTTTTAATAAAATAAATATATTTTTTGAAGAGAACAATCTCAGTTGGAACAATTTCATTGATGGAACAATTTCATTGGTACAGATGGGGCCAAGGCGATGACAGGTAAAACAGCAGGAGCAGTGTCACGAATAAAAAATAAAGCGCCTAACTGTAGTTCCAGTCATTGTATTCTGCATAGACAAGCACTTGCGATGAAGCAAATGCCGTCAAATCTAAAATTAGTTATGGACGAAGCTGTAAAAATAATTACCGCTTCATCCATAACTAATTTTACATTATTGTGTGAAGATTATGGCAGCAAACATAAAATATTGCTGCTCCATACAGAAGTGCGATGGCTGTCTCGGGGTAAAACTTTAACAAGGCTATTTGAACTTAGAGCCGAGTTACAAATGTTTCTTTCAGCAGATACTTCTTTTAATTTGAAGGACCGTTTGTATGATAAAACTTGGTTGTTCCGATTGTTTTTTATGGCGGATATCTTTCAAAAACTTAACGAATTGAATCTATTGTTGCAAGGTAAACAGACAACAGTGTTTCAGACCTATAATAAAATAACTGCTTTTAAAAGAAATTAGATTTTTGGATCATTTGCATTGGGAAGAAAGAAATAGAAAGCTTTACGTTATTCAGTGAGTGTGTTAGCGAAAACGACTCAGAAAAGTTTGAGGATGGTGTGTTTGAAGAATTGGTCCAATATATGCGCGCATCTTTTGAAAAGTATTTTCCGGAAGAACACAATACAAAAATCAAAGTGAATTCATGGATTCATAATCCTTTTTTACCCAACAAAAGCCTGAAAACATGTCAAACGAGATATATGAATCTCTTTTAGAAATGTCATCAGACCCAAGTATGGAGTCACTGTTCAAAACGACGCCTCTCAATGATTTTTGGTGCACAATCCAAGATGAATATGCAATGCTTGGCCAAATGGCTCTGAAAATTCTTCTCCCGTTCCCAACTACATATTTGTGCGAAACAGGATTCTCTACCTATGCCGCCACGATAACAAAATATCGCAATAGACTAGACGCCGAAGCTGATATGAGACTCCAACTTTCTTCCATCAAACCTGATATCAACCAATTGATGAAAAATAAAAAACAGTTTCATACCTCCCACTAGTTAGATTTTTTTTTAATGTTTTTTTATTATTGTCCTTGCCAATGTGTCTTTATTATTGTCCGTGACATTGTACTTTTATTATGCTGATTAATAAAGAATACATTTATAAAAACAATTGTTTGATTATAAGGTTCCGACAAGTATTTTGCTTCCCAAAAGGGTTCCGTCATTTAAAATGTTTGAGAACCACTGCGCTAGAGGATAGGTCCTCGGTGGTGGCTTCGCCAAATTCTAATGTGAAAATAGGTGGTACGGCTAGTGATTCGACTAAAGAAATTGTAGAGGCTATTCATTCTTTGAAAAGTAAGTCTACTCGTGATTATTATGTGTCTAACTTTGATCCTAATGTGCATAATATTGATGCTGTGTTTGATGAAGTAGACCGTGCTCAAAATATTAATCAATGGGTTGACGTTGAATGTTTATCACGAATAGATCATTGTCTTAAAGGTGACGCGACAACGTGGTTAGATGATTGGGTTACCACGGATCGCTCGTGGAGTAATTTTAAGAAAGATTTTACGCATATTAAATGAAAAATTAATGCCTTGCGACTTAGTTAATTATTTATCCACTTTTATTTAAACAACTAATATTAAAAATTAAACCGCTGTGTCCCATCGTTCTACCATGCATCGGCCGATAATAAATCCACATACTGTTAAACGTGTTAAACCCGCAACATCATTAAAGTGTTATTCTTGCGATCGAGCAGGACATAAGCAAGTGGCCTATTCAATTAAACGAAACGAATCTTTTAGTAACAATATAATGCTGATGTAAAACAAAACCCTAAAATAACGTGTTCGTATTGTATGAAAGTAGGACACCATGTAAGTATTCGTTTTGCTAAGCAGCGTTCCGATCAACGAAAAATAACGTAAACTTTTGTTCGTTACCTAAATTAAATGGTTCTAAAGATGTAGTGGTTGGTGTGATACAGGGGATAACAATTGACATCCTTATCGATAGTGGTGCATTAGATGTGTCTTTAATTTCATCTTCTGTCGTTAAGGGGCACACCTAGTGTGAAATTTTCATAAAATCGTTTTTTTTTCATATTTCGATAGGTGATACCTTTAAAAATAACATACTAAAATTTTGAATCGATATCTTAAATAATTTTTGAGTTACAGCTATTTAAAAGAGTAGCCGCTCGGCAGTTAGGTAGTTGCATTGGCTACGGGACATACCTGAGCTATTGTTCGGAGTTTACCGTCTTTTCTAACTCTTGCAAATAGGATTCCGGTTTCTATTGTGAGCCTCCAGGTATACAGAAATAATAAAATATAATTATTTCGGTATATTTTTCGTTTACTGCCACGTCACGTATTTTCGGAGCCA
>DWMZ01004731.1:0-11485 GCA_018249855.1 Eueides tales michaeli
AAGTATAAAAGAAGATTGTCATTCCTAAGCTTTGTCGATATTTTCTATGATTTTTAAATTTCGCATAACTTAATGACCCATCCGATATTATATTCTTATTCTTAAATATAAAAAACTCCATTCTCTTGATCATTATGCAAAGAAGAATTAAGGTGCTGAAGGTAGTTAAAATTCAGGAGTTTTCATAAAAAAAACGATTTCTACGCGGGCGAAGCCGCGGGAAGCCGCTAGTATTTAATATTTGTATGTCACTTATGTAAATATGAAACGCATGCTGATAGCTTGCGATAACCTGATTCGGTGTTGGGTATTATGTGAAAGTGTAATATTTAAATATATGAATAAAACAGCCTTAGAGACAAGGAGTCGTTAGGCTAGATCGGTATCTCCATTACATATAGTAAGGGGTTTATGCTTTTTGAGGCCTGTTGTTGCGAAAGGCCACAAGCATGTGTCATTTTTTTTCTCCACTCAATACGTCTTAAAATTATCGACGGAAAAAGTTAAAGGATTTTTACCACCTGTAAATACAGTTAATGATGGTAATAAATGATTATAATGTTTCTTTTGTTTTATAGAGTTCTTAAAGGTATCAATTGTTTGTCACAACAGAAATTATGAAAGTTAAATATGATTCGTGTGATTCTATATAAGAAAGATTGAATTAATTTACACAATAGAGTAATTGTAAAGTTATTTTATTGTTATTATAAAACTTGTCATAGTGAGAATGTAATAATGATAATAAATCTACAGTAACAGATCATGTAGATCACACCGTATGGTGTGCTTAAGACGGTCTGCTTGATTTTTTGCCTAAAAGTTTTGGACATTCTGCGTAAATAAAATATATTGAATTCATGCAGACCGATCACCAAAGGAATGTGCCGCGGTCCTCTAGTGTCGTGACGCCAGAGGATCACGCACGCAATTTACATAAACAATGAGACGAGCGTTCACCGTGACCCGCTTCAATGAACTTTTATTTTGCCTAATATATACCAACATACTAATAAATTTACAACATATTTATTATTTAGAAAAAAATATATAATTTCTATATTAATTTTTACTATGAAAGTTTCAATTAATAAGTCAATAACTCAACGTGCTTTGCCTCGTTACCAGACCGAAGAGATGAAATTTTCAAATATTTATTTTCCTCAAGTGGTGATCAAACCTACAACCAGTCGCGCTAGACTCTCACGCTTGTGCCCCTGCACCACGACAGGAAGTAATATTGTCTTGGTCGATTTTCGCTAATTGTACTTAACATATATATAAAGTCAACCTTTTACATTTCAATGGAGCAACATCTCCGCTCCCGCTCTTGAACACGTAATCCGCTTTACATGATGAATAAACAATAGACAGTCAGTAATAAATGTAGACATAGCGTTTACTACTTCAACGGTGACGTAAATTCGCGCCGCAGACGTCGTTGAGTTGACAATAAGAATTATTGTCTCAGTAAAAAGTGGATTAATGCTGTTTTATTTTGTTATAGTAAAATAGAACAAGACTGGAATAATTTTAAATCATCTTGTAAAACTTAATTTGAATTATTTTCACACTGTTTACGTATATGGCAGAATAAGCAAAGGGAATTTGTGAACCAAGTGTTAAAACATTCCGTTCCCATTAAGACACTTCTGTTCCCTCCTTCCGTAGAATTTGAGTCACTGTATATTGATTGACAGTAGTCATCGTCACACTTTACCTGCAGAGCAAAGAAACGAAAATATGAAATATTTCATTTCCTCGAGTAGAATCGAACTCACCTGTCGCGTTCTCAGGCACACTAGCCTCCTGTGACATTTATCCTATTTTGGAATTTATCAAATTTACTTAAAAATATAATGTTTATGTATTAAGTTGGTAAACCCTGATCTTTTTTTAATAAAACCAATATCACTTTAACTAAAAACAACAATGTACGATACAGAATTATACTGCGACGCCGTTAATTACGAGGAGCGAGGACCGAGCGTCAGTGAAACTGAAACTTATTATTAACTGTTACGTGCAGGTTCACTACAATTATATATTATGAAATATGTTTGTGTCACATTTACTTCAAATATATTGTGTAATTTAGTCCTTTCGGGAAGTATATGCTACAGATTCTATACCTTCTCGAGGATATAAAGTATTTAATATTTTTATTGTCACATTCTAATAAGGAGGAACTGAGAACACAACTAATCGGAACGGAATGTCTTCGCACTAGGTTCCTAAGTTCCTTCTGCCTACCCGGTTCAATTAAGACACTTCCTTTCCCCTATTTTCGCCGAATTGTAAATGTATTATCGCTTTGCCACGTTTAAAAAACAAAAATAATAAAAAAAATATTTTTTAAATACTAATTATTACGTCGTTCAAATTTTTAAACGTATAAAAATTTGAACGACGGTACGTTTTTAAATTTAGTATTTTTCTTTCCTAAGTGTGGAATAACATTTTAAAAATAGTAAAAATATTTTTTAATTTCTTTGAGTAAGGATTGAACCCACAACAGGTTGCATAAAAAAAACAATTTTCATTTTTCTCTTTAAAGCAGGTTGCGGCATAGACCGTGATCCCATATTAGATAACCGAAAATACGAAATTTTACGTAACACTCAGTCGCTACATTCTCATCGGAATTTTAAAAATTTAAATAGCTTAAAGAAATATGTAGTAGTTAATTTAAATAAAGAGCTCGGGAAGGACGTACAACGACCCTCTGGTGTCGCAAACTGATATTGCACGCAATTTACATAATAATTGAGAACAAGGTTCGTCGATTTCAGTACTAAGTAGCAACCATTTGGGAATAAGGTAAAGCGCGGCGTTGAGTTCCGCCACTTAACATGCAATGCCTCAAATTCGGCGGAAAGTGGGGAACGGAAGTGGGGAACGGAAGTGGAACGGAGTGTCTTAACACTAGGTTCCTGGGTTCCCTCTGGCTACTCTGCCTCGTGAGGGATACAGCGTAAAGCAAAAAAAAAACCTTTTGGACTAATAATTTTGCACGCTGTATCCTGTACATTAACTTGGGAACCTAATGTTAAGATACCGTGTTCACATTAAGACTTTTTCCTTGCCCACTTTACACCGAATTTAAAGGCATTGCGTGTTGAGTGATGGAACTCAACGCCTTTTGCCTTATTACCAGAGCGAAGCTTTCTCCGCGAAAATATTTAACTTGCTCGAGTGGGAATCGAACCCACGATCTATCAGAATATTTAGAGTCGCGCACTTGGCCGCCAATATGTTCAAATTTCACGCAAGTGTAAGTATATTTATCATCATGTTACAAAAATATATATGTATTTCCATCTAAGAAAAAGTACAGCGTCTCAACGCTCTAAAAACGCCACTAAAAACGTAAAATCTTGATTTTAACTGATAACAATAGGGATAAGCTGATAATAGCGGAGTGTCTTGACACTTCATATATCTCCCCTAAAGGGTTGTAGAAGGTTTAGATTAAATAAAACATGTATTAAAAATCTCTTACAACAACAAGCTATCATTCAAATATATAAATAATAATTGCAAATGTTTGTTGTCTGTAAAAAAAAGTATTTGGATAATATAAAAATTATATGGTTTTTAGACGCACTGAACCCTTATGTTCATTTTAGAACAACTTACTCATATACATAGATGGCTGTTTTTAAGGAGATATTATCATTAGCTTTACACTGCATCCCCCGCACATGGCAGAGAAGGTAGAGGAAACTTGTATTACTCAATCGCACACTTTCACGACGCGAGGAAATAAATATATTAAATATTTCCATCCTGTGATTGGGAATCGAATCCACGACCTTTGCATTTACATTGAAAACAAAATATGCGCCTCTTACTACCACAATAGGCGACAGAACACAACCGACAGCAAGCCTAGCATATATATATATATATATATATATATATATATATATATATATATATATATATATATATATATTTGTGTTGATAGTTTGTATGAAACTTTTTGAATACAAGTGCAAGGAGTCGTAAATTTTGCATAGTTGCTTAGTTTTAGAAACGTACGTTCTTCCTAAGACGGCTGTGTTTATGGGATTAATATTATAGCTTACATGAAAGTCCATTTCTATAAATGTTGGAAGTCTCATATTTTGCAAAGAGAATATTAATATTCAACATTTGAGTTTCAGCAAGAAATTTGTCAAGTACCTCTACGCAAAGGGCTTATATATTTTGCAAATCAATCATATATTAACAGATGTAGACGCTACTGCACTGTATGTACAGTATTACTGAACTGGTACATTTGATACTCAATATATGACATTGTCTTTTTATTAGAGAGAATACACATGGAAGCTGTTAGCAGTTATTGGGATTACTATGTAAATGTACGGTATTGTTCTTTGTTGGACGCTTCCGTGACTAATAACTTCTCTTCACCTAATCTGCTATATGTGAGACGCACGTACGCTGTAGCGTAAGTCTATAAAAATATGTTTTAAAATAATCTCTGTACAAATAAATAGAAAATATATAAAAGCAAGCTATAAAAAGTAGCGTTGAATTAATTACTGTAAGCCCAGAATGGAAGTATAAATATTTATAGATAATAAAATGCACTTGTTATTTTCGGGAATATGGCTCGCCGCATTTAGACTATTGTTATTATTGAAAAAAGATATTCCGTAATTTAATATGTTGCGTTCATTACGTAAAACAAAATGTGTTTTTATATTCAGCGCGGCGTTCACGTAAAAAAGATACTCAATAGATTCATTTTAAAAAGGTAGTATTACAAAAACAATTGCGCTTCAAGTGCCTTTGACCTTTATGATTTGTGACCAATCTATGCTAAAATGAGCAAACCACTCTATAATCTGTCCCTATGAGCGTGTTGAATAAATTAGCTGTAGTAATAAATAACAAGAGCCGTATAACGATCGCAAGTATTTAAAACTGCTTTTTCCCACCCACCATAATCGAAGCTCGGGTTGATCTATAAGGCATAAGCCGCATATGTGCGTATACGCATATGCAACGTTATTGTTGAGTAGTTTAGACTTACTTGAATTAACTTGATGGGTGTGACTTCAAATACTATTCGGGAAAATATTTGTTAAAATTTTGTCGATGCGTGCTGTAATCTTTTGGGCGTTGACGTCCGCCATTTACAGGCGATGTCTCTGAAATATTTTTTTATCAAAATTTTAAATATTATCACTAGATTCTTTTCTTGTCATCATTGGGAAATGTGCGAAAAAGAAATATTTTCATTACTTAAAAACATTCTATATTTTAGTAAATAAAAAAAATAGTCTCTTTTTATAGAAAAGACACAGCAAACGAGCGTACGGGTCACCTGATGGTAAGTGATCACTGACGCCCACGGACCCGTGTAGCACCAGTGGCCGAAGCCAATACTTAACGCCGGTTTTAAATGCCGGTGGTGGTAATGATCCGGTCGAGTGCATGGGCAGACTCAAAGATATTGCCATTGCTGACAACGTGACTCTCCCATATGTACTTTAGTCGCCTCTTACGACACCAATAGTACCAGGGTGATCACGTTCTAAGCCGGGATGACACGGCAAAACATCCCGTACTCTTGACAGCTAATGGGGTTAGTTTTTTGTAGAATTATAGATTTTGGAAAATGTTATGGTGTTTTATTTAGTTTCACGCTAACTAACGGGATACGTTAGTAGTAAGGTAAAAAGTTGCATTGAAGTGTTATAGAATGTCTAAAGAACTCGGCCAAGAGTGAGGAATGCGTATGTCGTAACGGGAACAGAGTGTCTTTACACTAGATTCCCAGGTTCACTCAGCCAACCCTTCTATGGCAATGGCAAAATACAGTGTGAAGCTAAAAAATAAACAAAAACATTGTAATTTTATATGATTTTTGTTCTGTAATGTTTGAAACAAAAACAAGATAAAATATGTGTTAATATAATTGTCATTGGACATAATACATCCAACGACCACAATCTCTAAAGATCTCTTTATCCACCAGGAATCTTTTTAGATGTAAATCATTAATAAATCATTGCAGATCTTGCGACCCAGATTTTTAACGCTATTTGGTCACATTAAGCACTATCTTGTATGAATTCGTGGGGTCAGAGTGAAAAGCGATTGACGAAACTTTCTTTATTTAATTTGCTATAAAATTTTTAATGTAATTATAATTTGAATTTAGACCAGTAGTGGCGCAGTTTGTGCCCAAACGCTAATCAGAAGTGACGTTACTGTTAATCAACACTCGTCTAGTTGCAGGATCTATTTCCATCTGAGAAAATGATTTGTCTTTATGTTCCTCAACAAGGTAATTAGGCAAAGCCCGGTGTTGAGTTGTGGAATTTATCACATCTCACACACTCAGTCACCACGCCATACCTTTAGAATTAGGCAAAAAAAACTATACATATACGTCTTAACAGTAAAGTAGTATGTTAATATTGGGTTTCCAAGTTCCTTCGGTCCATAGCTAAAAATCAGTGAAATATATATGTTACAGTTAAAACTAGTTTTTGTTAGAACGCGTTTTCCCTAGTCAAAACTAGCTGGTTTCAAGTGAAAAGAATACATAAAATCATAAATTTTCAAACAGGAACATTGGTTAACGTAACATTGTGTTAAAACAACCTTAAAATAAAGAAACGGTGAGGATTTATTTATGTATTATTGGAGGATTTATTTACTATTGCAAGAAAAACTGTCATGACATTTTGAATTACAAATACAATACATGTACGAGTACAACTATTTTTCGTGGGGTGACATCTTTATAATATACATTCTTTCTTGCCCACGCCGCGCATAAATCCTCGGCCGGTTTCTATGACGGCTTCCTTAGCAATAGTTCTCAAGGGTAAATTTGTACTAATTAAATTATATGTACTAATTAAATAAAATTAATTGCCGCACTTTGTCTTGTTGCCAGAGCAAAGAAATGAAAATATTAATTATTAAATTTGAAAACATTAAATATTTAATTTCTTCGAGTAGGGATCGAACCCACAGCCTGTCGTTTACAGTTACACGCTTGTGCCAGTACTCCACGACAGGCCTCAAAGTGATATTAATACTAAGGAAGCCGCCATACAAACTGGCCGAAAAATATTTAAAAATAACAAACAACAATTTTATTTAAAAAAGTTAAAAGTAAGCAGAAAAAAACAGAGCGATTCCAATAGTTGTATTTTGTATTTTCTACTTTAAATTATAAAATATAATAAAATCGTCAGACGCTTTCAGACATTCTCGTCGATCGAGTTGCTTTGTCTTGCTTCTATTCTTTCATTTTTCTCGTTTGATTTGTTCTCTATCATTGTTCCGCTGCAATTGCGACGCGCTGAGAAGGATATTGGATATCTGTCATATTTTGTTACACTTCTTATATACTTGTATTACAATATAATGTTTAAAATTTTATTATAAACAAGCGTCCTCCTCGCAAAATCGCCCTGCTGAAATATATATTTAATATTATTAGATTTTATATAGAGAGAAAATGTTAACTTAAAAATAAAAAAGTTCTCAGGTTTCCTTAGAGTAAAATACGAAACGAAATATGGTACCAACTTTGTATTACAGATGCTGTACGCTGCAAAAATGTAAAAGTTTCCATCGAAACTACAATATAATGTACAATTTCAAATGTAAACTTTGCAAAATAAAACTCGTAACATTGCATAAAGTTTATAAAAAAGAGTACTTACATACATTTAATACATACAATTATTACGTTAATGTAGTTGGTAGAGGAAACTTGGGAACCTCCTGTTGAAATTCCGTTCCCTGCCATTGTTCGTTTATGAGTATTGCGTATTTTAAACCATTCATAAGTCATTATAAACAAAAAGCGTCTTTCTATTCGTCTTTAAATGAAAATAAAAAATCGATTAAGTGCGAATCGGGCCCGCCCACAAAGAGTTCCGTACCAATTTTAGGATTGTAGTTTCAATGAGAAGTACATACAAATTATAAAAATTGTTTCTTTTAAATTTGCGGCCGAATTTATTTTGTATGAAATTAAGTACAAATATGAATTTGTAGTACTTTATTTAAAAAAAAATATTGTAAATTTATTACAAAATCATGTGATATTATAAAAAGTACTCGTAAAAGATGACCTAAATCGAGAAAGATTCTTAATAAAACATAATTAAAACGTGAACGCCGACAATAAATTGAAGTTCTAGTGGAAGTATCTTCTCAAGACTTTAGAGAATAAAAATATATAGAAAATAAAAATAAATCAGATTCTGCATACAAAAACTGAAATTTAATATATATTTTAATTTCAATTATTTTTCATTTTTTAAAATAGCAGGCATATTATTATTTTTTTATCGCCATTCCAACCTAGTGTTAAGACATTTCGTTACCATTGAGGCACCACTATTCTCCACTCTCTAACGAATTCTAGAGACACGAAGGCTGAACTCAATGGGAGGGCAAGAAAATATTAAATAATTTATTTTCTCGCGTAGTTAAATAATATAAATATTTATAAAAAAATATATGCAATTTGATATCGCATCGTACCTGATATTAAATTATGCTATTAAGATGTTAGATAGACAATCCCTTTATGAAAAATATTTTCATCTTACAAATAACTTTTTGAATAATAGTGTGTTTTAAAAAGGGTTTTTACTTAATCATTTTACTACGTTTAAGTTATTTCTTAATCTTCCAATTTCGATAAATGTATAATTATTGTAAGATTTTCCTTCAGTCAATATTCATTTTCAGGTGGTTATTGTTATAAAATACCACATAGATATTAATAATATAATAAAACAACAATCTTAATTCATTAATTAGCTGACTTCATTAAGCTAGATTGAAATCCGTTCAGTTAAAGGCTGAGCGGATTTAAATTTTATTATTATTATTATATTGTTTATGTCTTTCTCTAAGAAAACTACATCACACTTCAATTGAACATCATTCCGATGAGAAAAATATACTCTGTAACCTTTAGCTGTTTCTCCATACCCAACCATTACTCCTTTTTCATCTTTACTGTCCCACTTCTTCCACTAATAACCTTGCAACCAAGTTGTCCATAGTTTGTTTATTGTCTGGGGCCGATTCCCAGGCCGAAATAAAATGTTTATACTCTTCCGGTAATGACATCAATATCTTTCTTATGACGAACTTGTCGGATACTTTTTCGCCTATCTGTTTGAGTTGATTTTGTAGCTCCTGAATTCTCAATAAGAATGTAGACATTTCAGTTCCCGTTTCAAATTTAAACTGAAAAAAACGCTGTTGAATAATGTGGATGTTACTTTCCGTTTTCTCTTCATAAACGCTTTGCAATTTTCGCCACATTTCAGCTGCATTTGAACACGTAATAATGTGTAACATTACATTGTCAGTCATTCTCGTAATTAATAGTGTTTGTGCCTTTGCGTCTTTATTTTCCTAAGCGGTTTGTTCAATGGGATTTTCAGGTTTCAAAGTTCTTCCTTCAACTACATCCAACCATCCTTGACCACGTAATAACACCGTAGTCTGGAACTTCCACAAGTTCCAGTTATTAGCTCCTTCCAGCTTCATAAAGCCGTTGTTGGTATTTAGATTTACTTCCATTTCCTTGTCCTGCCTTGTTTTCTACTCCAAACAAGTTTTATTTCTATCTCCACGTTGCCGCGCCAAACCCTAACCTCACTTTATTAAACTGCACTTCTAAACTTGCAAGTTTTACAAATCAATTTTAACTTTCTATATTCTTCCACTAAGTTATGTGCCTGGGCCCATAACCTGTAGCAGATAAAATGAGAGATACTTTTAACGAAATGTATAGTGGATTTATTGTATCACCAAAAACTTATAAGCTAATACAATAAGATGAAAAAACAGTGTTGCCAACTTACAATAAAACAGTATTACCAACTTACTATAAAAAAAAACTGTCAAGATGTGGTTACATTGTACCCATTCTACAAAGACAATATCTATACTCGTACATTGAAAACAAAAAACTTAGCTCAGTGAATAATATTAAACTGCATTTAAAACATGTTCAAACACTCAGGCAAACAGACAATATTTTTTAAATCACTATGTTCGGCCCTATAATATTAATAAACGTCCCCTATAAGATGTTTTTAATATATGTTCCATGTACATACGGTCATCGGTTACAGATTTATTATAAGTATAGATTACTGCACTCGCACGCTTGTGTCTGGTAATATAAGGACATAGTCAAATTAATTATATAACTTTTATTAATAGTCTAGCACTTAACACTATATGTAGAAATATATTAAATTACTGAACCCAATATGACCTTGTTTTTGAAAAAAATATACAAAACTTAATAATTTCTTGATTATAGTACTTCGCTATGGCACGTCTTTGAGTTCTGCAACTATATTAGTTCCTATTATTCATCATTTATATATTTTATCAAATAATTATATTTCCGCAATGATCGTGTACATATTGTTATGTCAATTTTAAGTACTCAAGTCAATCGATAATTTACATAGGCGAATATATATTTCAACCGTGAATTTTATAGGTGTCATTCTCACTCGAATTAATTATTTCTTCGCTGTGGGAACAAAGCAAAGTGAAGCGTTGACTTCTTTCACTCAACATGTAAAATTTTGAACGTTTAATATGAATTGAATATTAATAGGTATAAAGATACATTCTAGAACTTGGAAGCAGGAAGACAGCGTAATGCAGGAAAGTCACATAAAAGATACGGAGTGACGAAATGACAATAATTCAATTCCTCCAGACAGAATCGAGCCCCCAACCATAACAAATATTTTCAGTTTGTCACTCATTTTGAAGTTCCACCACTGACTGTTTCTAACCTACGAGGATATTCCACAGCTAGGTTTCCAAGGAATTAAACTGCATATCTGTAACAAGTTAGAAGATTTCAGTTTTAGCTCTATAAAGCATTGCATATAACTTACATATATCTACTGTCTAAAGTATGACGCATTTGCCCGCGGCTTATCACAGTTCCTTGGTGATTTATTTTTCTTGCAGAACTTTCATATTATGGCTTATAAAATTGAATGAAAATGCAATTTCCTCTGCTTTGAACCCTTTTTTTCTGCTTCTCGCTGTAACAACATACAGTAATTGGGTTAGGCAGAAGTTACCTGAAAACTTAATGTACATTTCATATCAATTAGGACACCCCCATTTTCGACTTCTCGCTGAATTGAGGCATTGCGTATTGAATGGCGTAGCTTAACGATGCGATTTGCCTTGTAACCAGAGCGAAGAAACGAAATTATTAAATATTCTACTTCAGAGTGGGAACCAGTGAGTTGAACCCTCAACCTGTCATGTTTCCAGTCACATGCTTGTGCCCCTGCACCATGATAAGTTCTATACTTTTGTAATATTGTGATATAGACACAGACAATATGCGCTTTTGGCGGTCTACAGAGACCACCAAAAGCATATATTGCTGACGAAATACCAGATGTACGTCATTAACGTTCAGTTCATAAAT
>DWMZ01004732.1:0-11484 GCA_018249855.1 Eueides tales michaeli
TAAGAAACATAGAAAATAGTAATTTAAGCCAATTTCGACGGTTATATATTACCTTTAGCTACAAGTTATAAAGATTACTTCCAATTTATATAATAAAACTTCTGTTATATTGTTTGTTTGTGGACAAACATTCGATACTTCGTCTGCCAGAGCGAGGCCGGTGGGGCTCGTAGCGCCTAAGGGTAGGCGTAGTATAGTGGTGCTACGATAAACCCACTAACGATATCACATGTACTTATGTCATTCTAATTATGCTTGTTTATATTACTTATATATATATATATATATATATATATATATAGATATATATATATATATATATATATATATATATATATATATATATATATATATATATATATATATATATATATATATATATATATATATATAGTGCTGCAATAAGGTATACGAGTATATATTATAACTAGTTTTGGTAAAGTACACTACGCTATTGTTACTGTATAGTGTACTTTATCTAACTGTGCAGGTTCTTGGCGAAAGCTAGGTCAGACAGAGAGACAGTAGATCAAATTGGCGGTTCTCCACTTTTCATCTAAATATATAAGCTTAATCCTTTCTAGGTATATACGGAAATAGTAGTTTTTTACGAACACCCACACTCCCACAGTCACAAGAAATATCTTCTCTAAATATTAAAATCCTGATAGCACACCGACATCCCCATAGGTTAATATTTTTTTTGATATGTATACGAAACTTGTAGTTGTATTTCACGAATTTTCATTTATTTCTCTTTAGTTGACATTGTATCAAAGCTTTTAAATAAACGTTTGAAAGATTCGTGGCTTTAAAATATTCATATATTTTGAATAGTTCTATATATAACTGTTCTATAAAAACTTAAGCACTTAAAATATTTTGGGCTACAGGCAAGAAGTTAACACTAGGCTCTCAGGTTCCTCTGAGACCCTAGTGTTAAGACAACGGAATTCTAGAAGAGGAATAAAAGTAATAAATATTCACAGTCCCACGCTATTTCCCTGCTTATTGCATTTACGCGATAGGTTTGGTTCTACATAGATTAATATTTAGTTTTAAAATATATATTATTATATTATATTATATTTATTATTATATAAATAAGAGGCTTGTCGTGGCGCAAGGGCACAAATATGTGACTGTAAATACAACAGGTTGTGGTTTCGATCTCCACTCGAAAAAATAAAATATTTAAAACGCGGAATTGAGTTCCGCCACTCAACACATAATACCTCAAATTTGGGAACGGAACAAAGTGTCTAACACCAGGTCTCCAAGTTTCCTCTACCTACCCCTTCTTGTGCGGGATACGGCGTGAAGCTGAAATAAAACATAAAATATAAATAAAAGATTATAAATCATCTACTTCATAAAATGCATAGATACTTCGGAATATTTTTCACACTTTCTTCTCGGGCGCGACAAATTCTGAGATAAAGCGACATTCACGAGGTGGTTGACAATGATTTATGTTTGATGAAACATTCCCACGTCGAGACGCTACAAGTGAAGCCACATTGCTAACTTACTTGTGATTTTATTTGAATGAGTTATGAAATATATTGTATAGAAAAATGTTGAGCTTCTTTAGGGTTCAGAACTTGTGCAATTTGCGGCTTACATATTACAGAGGAGCGCTTAAAGAAATATGAATGCTGTGAAGATGCAGTCTATTAATGATATGGAAAATCTGTTTTTTTTTAATTGACAATCAAGAGGCACATAAAGTATTTGTTACTAACTAATAAGGTGGTCAAGATGATAATAAAGAAAAAAGTGTTGGGTTAGCTTAAGCTTTATCTTCGCAAGTTAAACGTCAGGAATGTTTTATAATATGCCTTTTAATAATCAAAATGTTTTAAAATTAGATTAGCTTACTAGGATGGACTGAGGCTGGTGTTTTTAGCTAAATAAAGATAAATACAAAACTTGTACTAGTATAATCGTGAAGTACAAACTATGTTCGACAGCAGAGCCATAACCCAGAGGTCCGTGGATTGAAACCATGTTCTGCTAGATACAAGATGTTTTTACAAATTTTGTATTTATTATTTTAACTTTAAAAAATCATTCATTATTATTTATTCACATTATCTTATTAATATTTATTATTTAAAGGATATATACTAAAATTATCTATAAAGCTTCTACACGTATAACTTACAAATTATTATTATTGTCATTTGATATAGCTTTATTCTCTAAATGGAATTAATTTATATTACAAAAATAATATTATGCTTTGAACTAGTAGCTGCTGAGATTGATGAAATGAAATAATTGTTTTTTTTATAATTATAGCAATACACTAATTATTTCAATACGTAATAACAACGTTCGAACAAGTAGGTAATTAATGTTGCTGTAAACTCAGTAATTAACATTCGAGTGCTTGCGATTTCGCTGGATTTGTATAAACAATCGCTCTCTTAATATGATTTAGAACTATTGTAGTGTATTAAATGTATTTTTGCAAAATTTGAGGCATTACATGATGAGAACTCAACGCTGCACTTTTCCATATATATATTAATAACACTAATATTACATCCCATTTCGTAACAAATCTGTCGGAACTAAGAAACGAAGTATGTTTCTCGATCACTCACCGACTAACAGCAGCAAAATCATAAAAGCGTTAACGACGGAGCTTTATATTAGCAAATCGTCTGGTAATAAAAAGCCTGTTTACAAAACATTATGTACATTTTTTTCTACAATAATTTTGTATCGCTATTAACAAATTTATATAAAAAATAATATAAAAAACATGCAAATCTTATCTTGATTTCTAAACAAGCATAATTTAGGCGGTTTTTATATTTAATCAAATTTTACAATACATTTTGCTCGTATTGTTAATGGTGGCCCAATTCCAATTTTTATTCTTCTCACTGCCTCGTAGATATCTAAGTTCTACGTCATTACCACTAATATAGTGTTTAATGTCATTTCTGGGCCGAAAATATTTAGTTCAATTTCTAATCCAGATAGACATTAGTACGTCGAATATCTGCTTTGTGTAAGTAATATTGTAGAGAACTTAGTAAAAAAGTAAGTCAAGATTATCTATTTATCACTTTTTTGCAGATTAGAGAGAATTTACTTAAAGTTAAGATACATACTTTCCGTTCAATTTTCGAGATATTGTGGGCTTAGCTTAACTTAACACTAAATTTTGTTTTGCTACCAGAACAAAGGAATGAAAGTAATTTATTCTCCAGAGAGCAAATCGAAAACAGCAGTCGTGATTAACGTCGGACGTTGTACGCTATGATGGTCATACATAGTATATAATACATTTATAAACATTCAAATTTTCGTTTTCTATACATTTGTGACAACAGAAAGTGTAAGAAAACCATTTTTTATAGATTTTAGAAAATATATAAAAAAGATTAAAACATAAAATCGAAACAAAATAAAGTGATCCGATATATAAATAAGTAAATAAATTCATCCCGCTATGATTGGCTCAGTTGGCGTTTCATTAATTGATATAAATCGCTCGTCTGCGAGCGAATACTACGCTTAATTCGAGCTAAATAAGAACATAGCTCCTATGGAAGAATAACAAGAACAAAGCTTAGAGTCAGGGAATGAAACAATAAAAAGCTTGATTCTGGGAAAATACAGACAACATGTTTTAGCTAGGTATATTTTAGGTGACAAGTCAGTCTACCCACCAAATATTATTTCACAAGTCTATTATAATTAATTACATAATATTATTAGTATTGATTTTTGCAATTTACATTGACACCATAACTATTTTTTTTACACTCAAACGACTCATTTTATTATTTATACAAATAACTTATACAGCTCTCAGAGCACGAGACGAATAACTAATAGTGAGGACGTTAAACTCACTAAGCTTGCAGTAACCGCTAACAAGTAACAAGCATTAGCTCCTTTCAAGCCAAACCAACCAAACTGCATATTAAGAGAAACACTGCAGGGGTACATACAAAGATATGTACATTCTTGCTTTTACCAAAATACTCAATTTGAAAATTAAGAATCTATGACACACGTGCCATTGTGGTATGTATGGTATTCTTGAAAAAAAAATCATATCTTTTTTTTTTAATAAATATCATATCTTTTTTTATTAAGGATTTTTAGAGAAGCCATCGCCCAATGTGCCGACATTGGGATAATATCTGACTTTAAGCGCAGTAATTGCTTTTTAAATTTCCCCTTTCACCAACAGAGATATATAGATGTATAGTAAGAAAAGACCTCATCAGAGCTAGTAGTATTTCTAGTTGAACGATGCCGGATATTGGAGTTTGTGTCCAAACCAATAGAACGTTTCTTTATATTTACATTTTTATGCCTGAGTGAATATTTATTTACTTCGAAACAGGTGCTTTATTTTTGGTTTTGACCGCTGACATTAAGAAATATATACGTAAATAGGTGACATGTTTGTGAATATGACACT
Source organism: Eueides tales michaeli (assembly GCA_018249855.1). Classification (NCBI taxonomy): domain Eukaryota; kingdom Metazoa; phylum Arthropoda; class Insecta; order Lepidoptera; family Nymphalidae; genus Eueides; species Eueides tales. The sequence continues at coordinate 4,454 of DWMZ01004732.1, forward strand.
TTAAGATCTTTATAAGAAAGTTTTTGATATTGTTAGGAAACACTACTTGTTACACATAATTTAAAAAAAACTCACAAATCTCTAAAACACTCTACCGTTTGACACTCATTAAAAAATAAAATAAGAAAAGATATAATAGCGTTTACATATAATAGGTATTATTATTTCTATATAAGTACAACTATAATTATAAAACAATTATCATGCACACACAGATAAGTAACACGGCTGAGAACGGAGGGATAAAAAATAAGAAATAAAAAGTAATCATTAGAAAATTGATATATTTTGTTATATTATATAGCTTAAGGTCTTTTGGTACAAGCAACAACATGCCTAAAGGAGGCTATATACATATATAATCACTAGTAGATTATATTGATGCCGTGTGATTCCGGCTTAGAATAGGATCACCCTGGTACTGATGGTGTCGTAAGAGGCGACTGAAGTACGAGTGGAAGAGTCACGTTGTCGGCAATGACAACACGCATAGGTAGACTCGACCGGATTGTTACCACCCCCGGCATTTAAAACTGGCGTTAAGTAGTGACCTTGGTCACTGCGTTTCGCATTGGGTAATGCCGGGCCCCGGTGCCCATCCACCTTACAGACCGGGAAGGCTCCTATAGCTCCTCTGGTGCTACACGGGGCCGTGGGCGGCGGTGATCACTTACCATCAGGTGACCCGTACGCTCGTTTGCCGTGTCTTTTCCATAAAAAAAAAAACTGTTACAATTAATTCAACTTAAATATTTAAGAACAAATAAGTAAAACTTCACATTATTAAGTCGGCTTTAAATTGTAATCGGAATTTAAGCACAAGTCCCATTAATTTAAAGTATTCGTTTGCAAAATCGTATACTGAAAAATAAAAATCTTACAAAAATTGTCTCAATATTGGATTAGGCGAGTATATTAAAATTATTAATTTATAGACAATTGCGCTAAAATTTTAGAGCTTATGTTCCCTATATTTAATTACAAAGCAAAAAAGACACACATCGTCTGATTGAAAACGCTTTGGACACCTCACTGAGGAAAGTTATTGTATTATGTTTTTGCTCAACCGTTTATAAAACTAAGTGCGGCATTGTATTCCGCCACTCAGCACTCTATCAGTATATACTCTATCAGTCAGTACCAAGTTCAGACAAGAAATTCAAAACCACGTGACTTTGTTTTATGTTAGATCTTCTAGACCAAGAACGTACGTAGCCTACGTACTTAAGACTTTTTTAACTATCCTTCAAAATAAAAAAAAAGATTACAACTTTCAATGTTCTGTTAATATAATGACAGTTGTTATCGCATATTTCAAATATTAATTTAGTATAGTGGTTCAACTACATATTTCTAGCACAGGCTCAAGGTTTTATACGAAATCTTAAAGAATAATTTAATAATAAGAGCTTATTGGATTGAACGCGACGATATTAGAATTTACTACGGGATTGATTTATTTATTTTTTATACCACATAGACCATTTATCAAGAATATTCAGCACATCTTTAATGTATATAACAAATATTGATTTTAGTTTTGTAAACAGGCTGATGATTCGTCGCATTATTTCCAGCCGTCTCACATAAAAAGTGTTGTTGATGCTAGTTATATTAGTAAGTTAAAGTACTTATTAGTTTTAGGCTAAGCCGCCCTATTTTGCGATAGTTGTATTAGTGTTAAAATTATTCTTGTTTACTTATAAAACTCTGAAAAAGTTAAAAACTCTGTGCCACGAAAGGTAGTAATTAAAAGTAAAAAAGCTGTATAATAAAACATATATTCCAATAGTAACATTCCCAGCCGGTTCATTTCCCAGCAATATCCGTCGCTTCCGCTTAATATTGCCGCTATGCACAGTAATATATATTTTATGTGAACTATTCATGAGTAATGAACATTGCCAATACTGTACAGACATATAAGTATTATAAGTATGAAAAGTTCAGAAGTCTTCGTAGTGCACCAACACAATGGCTATTATCTCCACCCGAAGAAATGACTATATTTTCGGTTCACGCTGTATATGAGACATTTTTTGAGATGTATAAAGTTATCAGAGCGGAGAATATGAAAATAATTAATTCCCTCCAATGGGAATCGAATCCACAACCGTCGCGCTTACAATCAGACAGTCTCAATATTAGACAAATTGCTTAACATAAAACATTTAATTTATATGTTTCTTTAACTTTCTTAAAAAAATATATTAAAATTTAAAATGAGATTCTGACTTTACACAAAATTAATATTTCAAAACGCTGAAAGGGTACTCCCTCAGGGTAAGGGTACTACCTCAGCTTTGCCAAAAAATTCGTGATATATCGAAGAGCGAGTCTTAAAGGATTGAGTTATCAATATGAAACATTTAAGCTTTAATTAAGTAATATTTGTTATAAAAGAAAATTATAATTCAAAATATAAGCGCAGTTAGTATTATTGAGGCTTTGTTAATCTTAAGTTCATAAAAAATATATATGGGTACTGACTCTTCTGGAACTTTGTTATTAATCTTTATTTTATTTAAAATTGTTGCTATTATTATGACGTATGTATCATATTATAACTATTAAACCTACTAAATGAGTATTTATAGTTAACTCTTACGAACCTCTACTAACTTATTTACATATGTAACTTCGATACAATGCACAGTATACTAAAACCAGAATATGTAAATCCGCCGTAAATCTGCCGACAGCCGTCATACGTTTGCTGATAGTCGTATCGTTCTTTGTAACAGTTACCTAACGCGAGATTTAATTCTGTTTCCACTTAGTATTACCGAATATTATATATCTATGTATAACATTATTAGGCTGGTTTGGAAACATTACTGCTAAGATTTTTCTGCCTTTGTTACGTTGCTCGACATAATGTGAAGCTACGCAAGACAGACTGTCAAGAAAATTTTACCCTAATCGAATAGAGCCTCATACGCGCTCATTCACTGAATGCGCGTATGAGGCTCTATTCGCATAGGATAAAATAATTTAAAAGGACATTCAATTTTTTATTTTACAGCAATTGATTGAATTCTTAGCTTTATTTTGCCTATACTTTTACGGATTTTTGGTGCGATGACTCTTTGCGGTTTTTGAACTGTCGTAGTGGAAGTTTCATCAAGGTTGTATATTCTTGTTCCGTCTGCAAAAGCATTGTTCCTTTTCCTTAACTTCTCCAAGTTGTCATAAAATCTCCCTACATTGGTTCTATTGAACGCAGTCACTCTTGCAAGGCTACAAGCCTCAGGTTTTCTTAAAGCAAGCTCTGGATTTCTTTTCCTGAAACTCAAAAGACAGTCCTTTCCTGCCATTTGAATGAATTTCCACGAGTCTAGCATTTTTAAGTTATTGACATGTGCCATTTGAAAAGCTGTTCTTCGGCATTCCTTTACAAACAGTCCATAAAATAGTAATACACAGTATTTGAAATAATCTTTTAACATGGTTTCTTGTTCGGCACTAAAAACATTTATTTGTATTAATTTAGGTATGTAGTAGCTGTGATGAATAGTGAATTAAATAGAAATTATAGTCGGACTATTCTATTAATAATATATAGGCAAAGAATGTAAATTTTGGACCTAATTGCAGATATAATATTGAAATAAAATGAAAACTTTATGCTGATGTCACATTATGTTTCAATGTTTCAAAAAAAAAAAAAAAAAGAAAAGTTTATTGCTACCAATCCCTTTTTTGAGTCATTACCATTTAATTGATATTCTTACGGTCGAACGTAAAATATTGTACTTGCATCGTACGGTAAAGTATTGTTCTTGCTACTCAACCCTATATCTTTTATTTGCGCTCCATTCCCTTAGAGATAGGCCACTGTCGTCGTCATTGTCCACGCCTTATAACTAAGAGCTTGATATTTATTTTATATGCTACTTACTTACTTATCTGATTTAAAGTATAAAATATTATAATTTCACGCTGATTCCCTCATATAGCAGGATAGGCAAATGGAACCTAGTGATGAGACATCCCTTTTCCCTTCCCGCTATTCTTTAAATATAATTTTCTCACCGAGCTACGCCTGGAGTAAAGACAGCGTGAACTTTTAACAAATTTTGGCAATTAAAGAAGTTCTTTATAATTACTTATAAATAAACACAAAGATGTTTTTTATAATAAAGTAGACATATATAAATTATGAGAAAAAGTACAGTAGAGGCCATTATGGTTCAGTGAGGCTACGTCTGACTGTAAACGTATATGAGATATTTCTATTTCCTAGCGCTGTTAAGAAGAAAAGGCCCGACGGTGAGCTAGATTGACACTAGATTCCTTCTACATACTGAGTGTGGTGCTAAAACTCTTTCTATTACTAAAAAAAAAAAGTTAACGAACCGTGGTATTTAAGGCATTTAATATAGATTATTGACTGTCGTCACCTTCTGGTTTTTTAAATGAATGAAAATGAATTTGATAAAACAATATAGTAGTATAGGAAGCTATAGTTTTATCTTTATATACTATAGTGGAGTACTATAGCATAATAGACAAATTCAATTGTAGTTTTAACGAGACATAGAACTTGGAATGACGGAACTCAACGCCGCGCTCCGTTTATCAGGACGTTTATCAGAACAAAGGGAATCTAGTGCTTAAGACTCATTCGTCGATTTGCTTCCCGCGCTCCGCCCAAACACGAATCAAAACCAATATCTTCAAAGTTTTAAATAATGGAACTAAATGACGCGCTTCGAATTAATTACTTTGTAGGCTAACGCTCTTACTAACCTACCCCACAAAGGTAGCTGACTATAACATTTAGTATATATATATATATATATATATATTAGATTTTTGTTGTTGTTGTATCTTCCTACTGCTTGCTTAACCTCCCGCAATTGATTTTACAAATTTCCTTTAAAATTATTGGGAGCGTATATTCTCAAGCTAAAATTAAGATTTCTATTAAAATTATTATTTTTGAATTTAAATATATATTTGAAATTAGGGAAGAAATGTGGTATCATCAGAATTGGCTTAGTAGTTTTTAATTATTCATCACATCTAAAGGGGATACCGGATATTTCTATTATTTTACAAATTATTTTTTTAATTTATACTTAGACTTCTTACAGAAAAAACATATTTTATCACCTCAGCCTTAGTGAAGTAAGAACTACTCAGGATAATAGAGCTCGGTTGACTATATACAATTAGCGGCCGCCCCAATTCAAAATTATCAGGTAGTAGACCTGCGGCAGTGTATTCGTCTAATATGCACATAAAAAATAATAAGTAGAATAAATTACTCAAGTATGACTTAAAATTTGAATTATTTAAATTTACTTTAATTAAAAGTTATGCCCAAGTTGTCGACATCTTGTAGTAAGTATAGCGTAATTCAAATCCCTCACCCTTGTCAGTTCTCCTAACTTCTTTGAACTATTTCATCCGATTTTTTGCTGAAGTTTGTTCCGATGCGGAAGCTCAGGTTAAAATTCTTGTTCTTTGAAAAAAGTTCCTCTATCTAAAAGTGGAAAAACACTGGAAAATCTAAAAGAAATACATTTTAAAATTTAACATATAAACTAAGATTACATATACATAATTTATAGCTATAACTTTTTAATATTATAACATAAAAAGAAGACTAGCTTAGTGACATATGTTTAGTTATATATGCTTACTAGCTTTTGCTTGCGGCTCCGCCCGCATGAATGGAAATAACTAATTGCATCTAGCGTATCTCGACAAGTGGACCACCATACATAACATTATTTTTCCGATCCAACCCAATAGGCTCTCAGATTAAAGCGCTTTATAATAATTGTACGCTGTGGTCCGCGAGTCGTACGGCGTACCACGCTCGACGCGATGATCACTCAGCTATTATATTTCGTAACTATTATATCTGGATATTTTATATCATTTTTTTTAAATATAACCTCAAAGTCAATTTGAATCTGTTTAAAACACACTACATATCTAATTCATTTAATTTAATAAGAAATATTACAGTCTAGTTTAATATTGTTTCGAAAATAATTCTTTATTTTTTCGCCATTTGTAAAACGTAATATTGTGGGTTATCCTTAGGGACAACCCACAATTTAGACATATGCATATACATATGCTCTCGCATACTTTTTTTAGAACTTATAAAGATGAACGATTCTATCATACATGACTTTTAAGCAGTTTTAAACTTTACTCAGCGCTCTATTACACACAGCGCGACATTAGAGTTTTAACATACAATAGCTAAGCAAATAAATATTTAAAGTTAAATCGCTAAATACCTTAAATTATTGAAATGAAATTCACTTCGCTTTCACCAAATATGACTTTTCATTCTATTTATTTATAATATTATGTTAAAACTTCAGTTCAGTTTTAATATAGCTTTATTATTGACAATTAATCAAACATTTTGATCGTTTTATACTTCAACATATATCACTAGAGTAGTTATCGTGGTGTAGTAAATCAGTACACATCTATAAACGAGGTTGTAGTCCACTTAGGGGAATGAGTAATTCTTTTCTTCGATCTGGTAAGACGAAATGCTACGTCGAGTCGCACCATTCAAATAGAGAGCAGAGAACGGAGTATCTTTCCGCTAAATACTCTCTGCTATACGCAAGATATAATGTTGGTATCTATTACAGTCAGATATCAACATACAATATATTAGTAATGTTTGATATAAGCATCGAGTAATATAAAGCGTTGTTCTCAAACTTGAAGAAAAAAAGGGTACGAAGTATCATAATACTAAGTTCAAATATATAAATTTCTATGTACAAATCTTGTACACGTAGTACTTTATAAAGCTCACAGAAGTGAACACCTCCTACGTGAAAGTTTGATATGATTAAAACTTTTTCATTCATCTCGTTGAGTGATCCAACATAACTTAGTTTATCACATAACTTTAAAGAGACGTATATATATATATATATATATATATATATATATATATATATATATATATATATATATATATATATATATATATATATATATATATATATATATATATATATATATATATATATATATATATA
>DWMZ01004733.1:0-11483 GCA_018249855.1 Eueides tales michaeli
GATATCTGTGCTTGTTGACGTACTTAATATACGGTTAGAAAATTCGGCAACAGGAACCGATTCAAACAGTTTTCCAAAATTCTCTCCTTGATAATAACGGTAGAGAAGAGAAAAGACTTCTCCAGAGTTAAAGTGTCAGGCTCCTATAAGGGATAGCTCTCAAGCTTCTCTCTGATTGTAGCGATATGGACGGACCTTGCTCTGGCAATTTGTCACTTAATGTAACAATAGACTCGGTTTGTAGCTTCTTTGATTTTCACTTTAGTAACCAGTGTCTCGGCCCAGTTGAGATATTATTCACGTTTGCCGACAGTAGCAAGTTTGCAATACGTATGGCTGGCCAAGGCTGTTATTTACCATCAATTGACTCTATAGAGGTAGGATTGTAAAGTTCCATCCCCAGGGTAGACAGAGGGATTCTAGTGTTAAAATACTCCATTTATCAATATCCGCTAAGCTAATTAAAAATACAAAATATTTCGCTCCCCGAGTGGAAATCGAAATCACAAATATCGAGTTTACAGTCACACCCTTGAAATACCGTGGTCTACCACGGTCTCAAGGCAACATAATTATTTAAAATGTATTTCCTGTGGGTTGTTTATAGCTCCAAAGCTACTAGAATGCTTTGAAAATATGTAGCTTTATAATACTATTTTGTTCTAAAAGAATTATAATTATTATTCGAAAAGACTTTCGAATAAAAATAAGAAAGACACGCCTTTTTTTGTTTTACGCCCGCGGCGTCTTGCACCTCGGTTATCTTGCACCTGCGGGAGCGGGTCACGGTCCAGCAACCGTGGCGGGTTGTACCCGCGCGCTCTGCGATCAGTTGGCGGGCGACCGCAATGGACAACATCTCTTTCCGCAATCAGTGGATGTTTCCAGAATCTTTTAAAGCTTTTTTTTAATCCTTCTGTGAAGTAAGTGTAACGTAACAGCTCGTTTCTGGTGTGTGTCTGTGGCAGTCTGGAACTCAACTGATGGTTTAACCGGCCGTCTCACAACCGCCCCGTCCTGCAATAATCAACCGCTAAGTTTGCGAGCGATAGTCGAAACCGCGACAGCTACGCCAAACGCAAAATATTTTGAAAATAAAACTCCATGCCACCAGCGCGGCGGGCACGGATGAAAACCGCTTCGTGAGTCCTTAGCCTTTATATTGTTTTAATAATGTTGTTTAACTATGTGTTATTCAAAGAAATGTTTAAATATCAAATTACATTCAAAAATATTTTTTACGAAAAATACTTTTTTTTTGCGAAAATATCTAAATAGTTCTCATATCTTAAAATCTATTTGTATCTAAAAATAAAATTTATATTGGTGTAATTATAATTTCAGCTGAAAAACGCAAAATATAGTAGTACAACAGAAAATTAGTAAGTATTAATAATTATAGCATGGAATGAGCATAATAAAAATGAAATTGTTACATAGTTTTATGTCCTCGTATCATGTTCTTACTGATTGTCTGCCAATATGCAGTATATGAGCGAAGTGCACTTCATGAATATAATATTTTTTTACTGGATATGGTGACAAATACTATTGAAAATTACTATTAGAAACATATATTTTCTAATAGTAATTATGATCTTAAAATTCCTTCTAAATATTGATACTATAATAATAAAAAAAATACAACCGTATTCCCAAATATATGTCATAATATATTATCATTCTATTTATCCTGTTAATTAATTTAATAATTCTACATTAATTAACGTGTGCCGCCCACACAACCGCCTTTGACTGTTTTGTTGTGTACCGTGAATTTGATTTAAAACACTCTGCCACAATATTTACAATTTTTATGAGAAATTCTAAAAGCTTTACAATATATATTTCATTACTATATATTTACTGGTGTTATCCATTATCTGTCAGTTAAGCAGTTAGTTACGAAAGAGATTACCTACCAAATAAAAAACATAAATAGGGAAATATTATGGAGTTGCCGCCATTCGACACATAAATTCTCAGAACGTTCAAAAAGTGAATATCAGATATTTTAGCCTTCCTCCGCCTACACCTTCGTAAGCTTAAATTATTACAAAAAAATAAAGGTCAATTTTATTTGCCATTAATCTAATGGCCTAGAAATAATTAATGTGTCACGTTCAGCCAGGCTCGCCCACCAATTTTTCCACATCACACAAACCCCTTCGATTATTCGGGCCATGAACTGTATGTACCTAATAAATAGATAAGAGTTGTACATCTGCTTTCGTAAATTATTTATTTATTTAAGTGAGATATTTTGTACCATTACGATAAAGCAATATTACGATCGTGGATTAATTATTTTAATGTGCAAAGAAGTTGAAGTTGAAGCTTTCAATATTTTTTTAAAGGAAAGAGAACATAGTGAACGTCACTACGTTAAAGACGTAAGTCTTCACTACGTTCTATAAGTATATTATAGTAAGCGATAGGAGTAGAGTGCAAAATTTTTAAACTGCCAAGCTGTTAGCATTCAAAAAGTTTAGGACGGTGGTATATTGTTTTCTTCTTATTACAATATTTAATATAACTTGCCTAATTAGTTTGTCAGTTAATGAATGTGAAATCTTAGAAGACAAGCACTCTGACCAAATTCTACCTCCAGGTGCCCGATATTGTTGAACTTCATTCAACAATATCGGGCGCCTGGAGTATTTACTTAAATATTTTACTTAAATATTTATTTTTTAAATTCATTTTATTTTATTTCATGGCGAGGCAAAGCGGCGTTGAGTTGTGCCACTCAACGTGCGGCAAGTGAAGGAGCAGAAGTAACTTAATGAGAATGGAGTATCTTAACAAAAGGTTCCAAAATTCACTCTGCTGAAGTTGAAAACAAAAAATTTCTAACATTATATATCGTATTGATTTTTTCTTACTATACTTAGGTTAGATTTGTATCACTAATTGCGAACTAAATCAATGAAGCGTGCGTCCACATCACACCCGAATGCCTTTAATTATGCCAACCATGAAACGGCGTTTGCTATTTTACTGATATTCTGAACCGATGCTTTACATAAGTTTTATGTAGATAGGAGATCATTTTTAGTTGATTTAAACTTTATTTTTTTTATTTATCATAAAGCTACATTATGTTTTTAATAATATAATTTCGTATATACGTAACTATTTTAACTACGATGCGATGTTTTATAATATTAGTCAATAGCCATACCAATACAATCTTCGCCTAGGCCTGATATGATGCAGGGGCACAAGCGTGTGACCGCTAACGCAATAGTTTGTGGGATCGATCCCCTCTCATGGAAATAAAATATTTCATATTTTATTTTCATTTCTCCGCTTTGGTAACAAAAGCAACTTGACTTTGAGGACCGCGTTATTTTAACCCTAGCTTCTGTTTGTCTATCCCAAAATTTTCTGTGTTAAGTTTTTCTTCATTATACTATATTCTCTAAAATAACGTATACCATTAAGATCTTAAATACTAAGGTCTCAATTTCCAACTAAATATTAATACTTCATGAAATATTCAAAGGCATTAGCGACAACAATCAATCCACAGTCCGCAGTCAACCTCAAGTGTACTCAGCCTCCACTAATTGGTGTTCTCATCTAATAATATAGTTAGTAGTTTATCTTTGACTGTGTACAATGTACATATTATATGAGTATTTATATGCACAACGTACAACTGTACATATCCGTATATACATGTACATAAGGATAATAGGATATCTCTTGCGGACTAAACTAGATAGAATAACTAATTTACATTACAAATTATTGTAATTAGAGGTGTAAAGGTGTTTCGCCTTTATTTAACATTATTTCCACATTCAGACAATCATAAAGGCATCATTGAGGTGATTCAGTAAAGTTTGATATGGTAATATAAATAGGTTATAGGCGCGGCGTAGTGTTCCGCCACTCGACATCTCGGAAGTAAAGCGGTGCGTGGGGAACGAAGTGTCTTATTATTACGTTCGCTCTGCTTAAGCTTTACGTATATACGGAATACATTTAAACGACTTTACCTTTTTATTTATTTATTTTATGTCTTTTATTTTGTCCGCTTTACCCCTGCCACATGTGTGTCACTCACATGGCAGAGTAGGCAGATGCAACTTGGTAACCTAGTGTTAAGACAATATGTTCTGTTTCCCACTTGGCACCGCTCTGCCTCGTTACCAGAGCTAAGATATGAAAATATTAAATATTTCTTTTGAAATTTTTAATATTTCACTTCTTTGAGTGGGAATCAAACCCACAACCTGCTGCTTGTGCATCTGTGCCACGATGGGCCTTTTACCTTATCTTTACAATATATGAAATTTTTAAGTCCCAGGACTGACATACAAGCCACAAATTAAGTAACTGAAGAAATGGTACTAATAGCTACGGTAGCTACGGCATAACAATAATATATGTACTGTTTACTTGCACAGACTGTGTCTGAATAGTGAATAGTCAATTATTATGTTCTTGAAATTGTGGCTGTTCACACACAAACATTTTATTATAATTTAAAATTTTATTATAATCTATAATAATATTCTTAAGTTTAATCTTCTATGGGACTAAGAATTTGTCAATTTTAAAAGATTTTAAAAGAAACAAAATTTTAATTTCATTTACGTCTTTAAGTACATTTAAGCTAAGGTACAAGCGATGATTATATAGTAATTAATACAAGAACTAGGGGCCTCCGCCCCCTGCTCGCTTCGCTCGCCAATCCCCGGCGCCCTCCCGCCCTTCACCCACGCAAACGAAAATTAAACGAAAAAACACGTATCAATTAATGAAAACATCAATAAAAAATAAAATATAACGATCAGCTTCTTAATTCTACACCTTTATCAAAAGCAAAAAAAAACAATTTACATCTGGAACCAAATTCATAAAGAATCACAACATTTTTTTTTCATATTTTTTTTTTCATATTATAGGCACTCACGCGAGTGTCTCACAATACACGATATTCTCGATCATCTTTTCTTCCAGCTTGCACTCGATCAATCAATATTAATTTTCTACGTCAACAACTATTGTATAAAAAAATCGTACAGAACAAAAAAATATTTTATAGAATAGAGAGATATACAAAAATATTTTGTATTTATATAGGTAAATAATATTTTAAAAATATAAAAAATAATGAATGTCCATACAAATGGAGAATTTATATAACAGTTTGAACTTTTAAATTCACCTCGTAACTTACAAAATGCTTTCCAAGCGGAATATATCAAAAGGTTCAGAAGTATTCAAAAGTGTGATCCACGTGCTGAGTGGGGTGAGTTCTGACACCGGCTTCCACCGCTAATTAGTGCTCTTGGAAATAATGATATACTTGGGGAAGCACCGGTTGTATAAAGGAAATATGATTCAGAGCATGTTTTAAAAAAAAATAAAAGTATAAATACTTTACTTATAGCGCAGTGGCTTAGCATTTGATTGGAAGCGTGAAGATTGTGGGTTCAAAGGCACTCGGGTAAAACCATTTTCTTTTCCTTTCTCCTCTTTATGATTATCGTCATCTCTCAAAACAAATGACAATGAAATGTCGCTAACTGAAATCAATTTTTTAAAAAAATATTGAAAAATAATATATAATGAAATCGTCATTATTCTTATTTAGATTAAGAGGTCGCGGGATTTTTCGTAACGATCAGGGATACGGTCATATCGATATTTATGGATTGTAGGGCAGTCCCCTCATGTGAATGAACCCGGTCTGTCTGATCTCAGTGGTTCCATACTCGAGTTGTGGAGCTTGACAGAGGCCATACTGATGCGAAAAATAAAACGATCACCAAAATGGTTACTTTTAGTACCTATTCAAAGTATTAAGCACCTCCGTATGTGAAATAAGTTGGTCTGCCGAAACTCAGTGGTTGCATTCTAGAGTTATGATACTCTAAAGTTAAACTGTATTGTTGCGAAAAGAAAACGATAAGAGAAATGATAATTTTTGGCACCAATTCCAAGATTTATATCCCCACAAATAAAACGAGTCTGCTGACTCTAAGTGGTTGCATTTCAGAATTGTTATGGTGTAAAATGACGTATATTTGTTAATAAAAACTAACGCAAGCACGAAAAATGGGACAACAAGTGGGTTTTTCAAGTGGATATCAACCGCTCTGGTATGTATTTATTTTTCATTTGTATTTAAATATTAAAGATTAGCAACATCTCATGCGAAGCACTAATAGAACAGCTAAAATATGAGAATTAAAGCTATGATGATACAGCAAAATTTTTCCAGTCTCATGAGTATTATTTATTGACATATAAAACTTGGAATTCTAATGGACCCTGAAGTATACATAAGAATTTGTGCCATTACCAAAATTATTCCGCCTGACAAGTATTATTGATCGACATACAAAGCTCGATAGTCGGGAATATCTTATGTGGATGTTTTACTGGATCAGCTAAACTATATGTTAAGAAAAATATTAACCAATTTACTAAAATCGGTTATCTATCAATATAAAAAAATCAATACTAGAGTTAGGCTAAAACTGTAACTCGATGGCATCTAATAATTCGTATCCGTAAATCCATAATCTTTTTATCGGATAAGGTTTTACGCTTTTACAATAGGATATCAGAAAACATCCGAGAATTTTCTATTTCGCAATTTAAAAACGTTTGCGTGTTAAATATATTTTTTTATGGAAAAGATAAGATAAACGTGCGTACAGGTGACCCGATAGTATCCACAGCGCAATCCGTGTTTAAAGTCCTCTAACATAAATACGTGACGCGTAGAAGGAAATTCCTACGAAACCGCACAGTAGTGCAGTGCCATGTATCCAGATGATAATAATGGCTTTCAAACTTGTGACGTACTGTGTGGTTAGAAAAAACACTCCGCGTAATTAATGCGATAGAGAACGCACAGCGAAGATACATCTCTAAGCAAAACTAAAGTATCAATCCCCTCAAAGATCATTGGGTCCCCAACGAGACGAATGACTCTAGGTTGTATGCGATCAAATGGTTCATGCTGATACTGGGGTGAACCAGCCCAGAAGTAAGAACAGTAAGGACTCCATATGAGGCCGAACCTGGGCCCTATACAGGGCCAAACGGAGTTTTGGCTTGAAATAGTGTCTCACTCTTCTAATGACCTCCAGCTCTTTGAGGCCAATTTGGACTTTTGCTTTGTTGCTCGAAAGGCTGAGGCCCAATATATTGATTCTGGCCGTAGCTTTAAAAGGAGTGGGTAAAACTAGTGACACGGCACATTTGTCGGGGTTGTTTCAGTAGTTAACGCGCAGAATTGATACTTCTGAGGTCGAATTACACCAAGTTCTTTTCATTTCATAAACAAAACGTTTTCAACTGAAGTCTCAACGTTCTACGTTTTTTCGAGAAATACTTGCAGGGCCTACTTGTTTACAGCGTCCACAGCGCAATCCGTGTTTAAAGCCCTCTAACATAAATATGTGACGCGTAGAACAGAAACGTTGACAGCGACCGTAATACTCCACCCGGTGAGATATCCGTAAGATGGAAGTTTTACAAGGCCTTCGCCATGTTCAAACTAACTGCCAGACCCTCTCCCTTACTTTCAATAGCCGCTGCCAAACGGTGGGTTAGGTAAATCAGAAGATCATCAGTTAAGCTAACCCAGCTAAAGCCATATTGATGGTCGTCATTTAATCAGTAATCCTCCAGATAACCTAAGAGCTGGCTATTTATTATACTCTCCATATTGTTTGAGAGTAGGTGGAGATAACAACAGGCTTGCAGTCAATTGCCCGGGTTCTCTTTGGGATCGTGTCGATAAGAGCGGTCTTTCACGAGTCTGGGACTACGCAGACTTAGTAAGAGTGCCGCAATATGCGCATAAGCACCGGTGCTAGCTTAGAAGCAAATAAACAGAGCAATAAAGGAGAAATGCCATCTGGCCCATTTTACTTGTAGATTTCCAAGGAAGACAGAAATCCTCTAACAGCTTTTTATATGGGTTTAACGTCAGGTATTGACACCTCGGGATGGTCGGCGGCGTTGTCCGTCGGATATCCATAGTCAAGTTCAAGGGAAAAAGAACACCCACGAGATCGGCTTTCTTTTCACCATGTGGCCAGATGTCATTTCCTATGCCTAGCGGCGGAAGTGAAAACTGGCTAATTAGGGCCTTCCTTACTTTATTATCAAATTGATGATTTTATAAAAGATGATTCCATATTAGAAATTGGCGTTTTGATAGGCCCTTATAAAATATGAATATTTTTGGTCAATTATCATTGAAGAACTGTATCATTAATTCATGTAATTTAACTGGTCCATTAGAATTCCACATAAGAAATTCCCGACTATCGAGTTTTGTATGTCGATCAATAACACTCGTCAGGTGGAATAACTTTGGTAATGACTATCACTAATCTTACGTATACTTCAGCTGGTCCATTAGAATTCCACATTACGAGTAGATCTTATTGATACTTAAGTTTTACATATCAATAAGTAATACTCATGAGACTGAATATTTTTTGCTGTAGCACCATAGCTTTTTCTCATATTTGAGCTGGTCTATTAGTGCTCCGCATGAGATGTGCCTAATCTTAAATTCTTAAATACAAGCGAAAAATACCATGGCGGTTAATATCCAGTTGAAAAACTCACTTATTGTCCTATTTTTCGTGCTTGCGTTAGTTTTTATTAACAATACGTTATGTTTACACCATAACAATTCTGCAATACAACCACTTAGAGTCGGCAGACTCGCTTCATTTGTGGGGAGATAAATATTCCAATTGGTGCCAAACCTGATCACTTCTCTTATCGTTTTTTTTCGCAACAATATAGTGCAACCTTAAAGCATCATAACTCTAGAATGCAACCACTGAATTTCGGCAGACCTTATTTCACATGCGGAAGTGCTATACTTTGAATAGGTACCAAAACTGACCATTTCCGTGATTGTTTTTTTTTTGCGCCAATATAGCCTCTTTCAAGCTCCATAACTCGAGTTCGCAACCTCTGAGAATAGGCAGACCAAGTCCATTCACATGAGGGGACTGCCCTACAATCCATAAATGTCGATATGACCGTATCCCTGATCGTTACGAAAAATTTTTACAGTTAATTTATTTATTTGATTGGAATATTGAAACTTGCTTAAAAGTTTTATTATACAGACGAAGCTCATTATTTTTAAAAAACTGTTACCCCATTTTTCTTTTATTATAACATAATACAATACAAAATTCATTATTATAATTCACAAAGCCTAAGTTATGACCGTCTCGTAATAGATGAATGAGTACGTTATCCGGGTTTCAGTTACAGTCCTTTTGTAGCCTCCGCCTTTCAAATACCGAAGGAAATCCCTGGACATTGTGATGAATGGAGTACAAAAACCGTCGTCGTTTCTACGTTACATTAATATGTTATTAAATTAAGCAATTTATTATTTTTTGGTTACGTATTAGTCAAATTTTCTTACTAATTAATTATATAATTATTTTAATATGTAAGATTTGTAGTTATTTATAATGAATTTATAAATGTATTTAAATATTTTGTTACTCTGTTGTTTTTCTAGCTTCATACTGTTTCTCGCACGTGGCAGGTTTAACAGAGGAAACTTGGGAACCTAACGTTCCCAAGTTTCCTCTGATTTTCATTTCATTTTGTTGTTGTTACGCACTCTGTTGTTGCTTTATTGAAAAGAAAATTAGTTAATGGACAACATATAAAAATTGTGTAATATGTGTGCACAGAGAATAATATATGACAATAAAAAAAGGTACTCCATATAGTATATGGAGTATTTTTTTTAATGCCATACCATAGACACTTTTCTTTGTGTCCGTTTCTGGGCTTTTGCTTAATTTGTTTGTACAAATGTACTATTTTAATTATTATTAATTAAGTAAGACTTTGACAAAAATAGTAAATAATGTCTTTCCCAGGATTTTTTACAATTTTTCTAGCGTTTCACTGCACTCTCTAATCTACCTACACACTCAAATTACTACAGTTCAAATTTCTAAGTTTAATGGAAGTGTTTTATATATTATTTCCCCTGATTTCTTTTAGATTTCACAAAACCTAACGCTTTAATTATTCCTTATAATAATTCATGGTAATGGCAATGGTGGTAAAAATAAACAAAACCGACTTTTCAACTAAAAAAATTAAATGAAAAAGCAGACAAAATATGTACATACATTTTGGAATTTTTAGAGCAAAATGGTATTAAAAAAATACTACAACCGAAACACAAATACACATACTACAACTATTTGTGTAACATTCAAAAGTAAGTGAACTTACCGCGTTTGACTTCACCAGATAGCAAGTAAAAAGAAGTAATTTTATTTACCAAAGAGCATTGGCCAGCCACATACATACATACAACTATAGTTCTACTGTACATTAAGCTGTGAATAGCGCATTAAATTCTCTTAGCCTGTATCTACCTTATTTTTATACATTATAAAATTCTAACACAGTAAAAAAAAAGATAGAAGAAGAGGATAAAAGATTAAATCTTAAATCATTCTGTTTTCTTTATTATTCATTATATGGCGAAAAAACTCTTCGTGTGAAATAATATACAAATATTAATGTATAAAATATTTATATAGGCAGATAGAGGCTATTTTTCAGTATTATTTAGGAATTTAACAGTAAGATTGCACGTACGTGTAAGCGATTTTTCATTTTTACCATACAAGTAGTGCTTTCTAACAAAATAAATTGTATTATGCGTACCATATCTTATAAGCTAGTCGTAGCTAGAAAGCAAATTACAGTCTGAATTCACTTGTCTGTTCTTTTTCTAGACCCAGTGGATTAGACGTTAAAGATTCTTAATCCATTAAATCTAAAACGTTCAACGTCTACAATTGCTTTTTATAAATGACAATTTTCTTAATTTTTAAATGAAAATTTAGTTAATCCTTCTCTTATTTACTGATAAGTTCTTGTTTACTTATTAAATACATAATATACTTATTCTGGTGAGAGATTGTAAAGTAAAATCATAGTATTGATTTCTCAACTACGCTAACAAGAACTTAGCAGAATATGAAAAACATGTGTTTGTGTATTTGATCTAAGCATACATTTAGGTATATTTTAAATTATTTTAATATTTAACGTTTATCTCTGGATCTACTAATAATTAACATATTTAATATTGAAAAACACAATATTTATAAATATTTATTTCTATTTACTAAATGATAATATGTAAAATGTTTTTTCCCTTGCCATACGAAAATGTTAACCATAAAGATCGAATTCTTATTAATATATTCTTAGATAATCAAGAGCGAATCCTATTTAAAAAAATACAACTAATAGTAATTCTATTTGACCTTTTGACCTTTACCAATTACTTGTTAACGTCATTGTGAATACTAGGAGTATGCCTAAGGGATATGAGAAGAAATAATCTTTACGTCGTAACATAAATAAAATCGCTTCCCAAATCTACGTCTGTCTACGCTTAAATCTTGTACAGTGTGACAGGTTGTAGGTTC
>DWMZ01004734.1:0-11483 GCA_018249855.1 Eueides tales michaeli
TCCGCGCCGATACCTGGCGGGTGGTAGCTCCTTGTTAGTTATGTGTGCCTGGTAGTTGTTGGTGAGTTTTTTTTTTTTTTTTGAAAGAAATAACAGTAATGGGAAATATTGAAGTGGATGTGTTGTATTGAAGTTTAGAATGAATTAGGTAATTAAAATAAAATAATAACATAACATAACATAAATAACAATAACATAACATAAAAATAATGTTATTTATATACTTCAAAGATTTTTTTTTTAGAGAGTTACTTAAAAAACATATAGAAAACTTTGTGAGATTTGAACCCGCGCCTCTTGCGCTAAGTTTTGCCACTTAACACGTAATACCTAAAATACGTCGCAAAATGGTAAACAGAAAGGAAAACGGTGTTTTAACACTAGGTTCCCAAGTTCCCTCTGCCTCCCCTGCCATGTGCGGTATACAGTGTGAAGCTGAAGCCTCTTGTATATGTTCTTATCAAGGTACGTCGAAATTTCACATCGGTTTTAAGAAGCACAGGTTCAAATCCCACGATGCTCATGCGTCATCATCCGTACTATGGTCACAATTATTTCCCTCTCTCTCGCACACTTACCTCCTCGCATACATCCGTCCCGTTCACTCACCCGACTAAGGCTAGTTTCACTATGATCATTATTATCTCCCTTTCTCTCTCGCACACACGCTCCCCCCGCATACGCCCGTCCCACTCACTCATCCGACAGACTGATGCTAGCCCCGCTATCGTCATTACTATCCCTCTCGCACACTCGCCTCCCCGCATACGTCCGTCCCGCTCATTCATCCGACTGCCTGAAGCGAACCCCACTCTGATCACCACTATTTCCTTCTCTCCTTCTCACATTCTCCCCCGCATACGTCCGTCCCGCTCACACACGTGACTGAGGCGAGTCCCACTATCGTCACCACTGTATATCCTTCTCTCTCTTACACACACTCCCCAACATACATCCGTCCCGCTCACTCACCCGACTGAGGCAAGTTTCACTACGATCACCGCTATCTCCCTCTTTCTCTCGCTCACATTCTCCCCCGCATACGTCCGTCCCGCTCACTCACCCGACTGAGGCAAGTTCCACTACGATCATCACTATCTCCCTCTCTCTCTTACACATTCTCCCCCGCATACGTCCGTCCCACTCACACACGCAACTGACAGGCGAGCCCCACTATATCCCCTTCTCTCTCTTGCATACACTCCCCCGCATACGTCCGTCCCGCTCACCCACCCGACTGAGGCAAGTTCCACTACGATCATCACTCCCTCTCTCTCTTACACATTCTCCCCCGCATACGTCCGTCCCGCTCACTCACCAGACTGAGGCCAGCCCTGCTCCACGGTGATGAGGTGGTGCGTCTTGGCGATGGAGCGCGCGATGGTGTCGAAGTCCAGGGGGCGGAGGGTGCGCAGGTTGATCACTTCACATTCTATACCTGAAAATGTGAAACATATACCATTATAATATCTTGTAAATGTGTATGTGACGTGACAGGTTGTGGTTTCGATCCTTACTCGAAGAAATAAAATAATGTATATTTTCAATTTAAACAGCGGAAATGCTATATATTTTTCAATTTAATTTCAATAAAGTGGTAAACAACACTAGGGTCCCAAGTTCCCTTGTCATTTTTTTTTTCAACTTTACATTGTATCCCACATATGGGTTACAACATAAAATTGAAAAAAAAAAATGTAGAATGTAAAAGGAATATGGGAATCTTCTCGTTTCCCAATTTTGGCCAAATACTGGAGACATGGCGTGTTGAGTGGCGGAGCTCAACGCCGAGCTTTGCCAACTTACCAGAGCAAAGAAATGAAAATATAAAAAAAATATAATACTTCGCAAGGACACAAGTCAGCCACTGTAAAGGACAGGTTGTGGATTCCACAAATATTAAAAAAAATAATTTCCTAAATAAAAATTTAATGGTTTCTTCATTCTGGTAAAAAGGCAAAGTGGGGCGCGTTTGGTTAAGTGTTCACCACTCACCACGTAATGCCTCAAATTCGGCGGAAAGCAGGGAACGGAGTGTCTTAGCACTAGGTTCCTAACTTCCCTCTGTCCACCCTGCCGTGTGCGGGATACAGCGTGAAGATGAAAAAAAAAAAAAAATACAAAAACTATATATATAATTACCTTTTCCTGCAAGTTCGTTGGCAGCTTGCAACGCTGTATCGGTCGCCTTTCCAGCACACACTAAAGTCACATGTTTACCTTCTCTTTCTATTTTAGCTTTGCCTGGAATATATTACAACAGGTCTTAAAAAAATTACATAATAACGATAAAAAAATGGTCAAGTGCGAGTTGGTCTCACTCACTGAGGCATCCATATTAATTTCTATGTGGGAATGTGACAAAGTTAGATTTGTATGAAATTATAAGTCAAATTCATATATTTTTATTCAAAATAAGAAGTTACAAGCTTCGTTTTTTGAACGTCAAACAATTTACCACCAGTTCACTGAAGTTACTGTCTCAGACCTGAGAAGAACCGGCGAAAGATACTCAGCAGGACATGTCTCTTTTTTTTAATCAAAATTTTACATCATATAATTATGTGACAATGGTACATTTGAACTAGCCTGGAGCGAGCATTTTATTCCCAAGGCGTGTTATCATTTATAAAGTCGTTAATTTGGTAATAACCTTTAACACATAAACATCTTTTCACAACTTTTTTAAATTGTGCAATAGAAAATTCTCGGATGTTTTCTAGGATCTTATTAAAAGAATTACGGACTCGATGCAATCGAGTTATTTCAATTGTTATCTGTAGTATAAATATTAGATTAAGATCATTTCCCTTGTTTGTACAAGAAATTTTCACATCTTGCCACATTTCATCTCTTAAACAACGCGGAGTTATGTTCCGCCAGTATACACGCAATATCTCAACCGTTTCGGGGAAAATAGGAAGCGGAGTGTCTTAACACTAGGTTCCCAGGTTCCCTCTACCTACCCTAACAAAAATTATATCTGAAAACATATGAAATAACCAGATTTGCTCACCAATAGGCAGTACAAAGTCAGGCGATAGCGCTTCATCGGACATGGGGAATGGTATACCGTAGAGAATTTCGTCTTCCAAAAACACAACTGGGTCTTGATCGCGAATGGCGGCTTTTAGGAGACCTGGAATTATTTACTATAAAAATTATTAATTACTAGACTCCCGCCCGCGGATTCGCCCCCTTGAAATATACAGTTTTAGTTACTAATTTCAACAACTTTCTAGATCTGATGACTTTATTACATTTAGGACAACATTTATACATTATAAACTAAAATTTCAACTTTTACAAAACAAATAAAATAACAATTTTAATTGTCCCCATAAAAAACAACCAGTGTTAAGGCCCCCCCAGCCCCCCCTCCCCCAATATTAAGCACCACTGAACCTTAGCATCTTCAGCAGAGCACAATTTTTTTTTATTTTATTTTATTCAAATTGGGAAACATACAGCATTAACAATACCTGTTTTAATACATCAATTAAATAATCCAATAAAGTTTACACATATAATAAAACATGGAGTGAATGCACATTCTCATATACATACACACTAATTAAATTAATATTATTAATTAAAAATAAATAAAAAAACAGTTTCACATTCCCTCAACTCAACAAACACGGCGTTAAGTGCCGCCAATATTAAACATCACTCACCCTTGGCATCTTCAGCGGAGTAGGGCATGATGACTTTCAAGCCTGGACAATGGCTGTACCAAGCGCCGAAGCACTGCGAGTGCTGGGCGGCGACCCCAGCCGCAGCTCCGTTGGGGCCACGGAACACTATAGGTACTGGGACTGTGCCCGCTGACATGTAGAATGTTTTTGCCGCTGAGTTTATTATCTGTTGGAATTTGAAACATGTGTGTTTTTATAAGGGGAGGGAATCTACTGATATGTTATCACATATATACAAATTTTCACACATGTGATTTTTGGCCTGTCGTAGCGAAGGGTCAAAAGCGTGTAACTGTAAACATGTTGTATGTTCAACACTTACTCGAAGAAAAGACATATTTAATGTTTTGATTTCTTCTCTCTGGCAACAAGACATAGAGCGGCGTTGAGTTCCGCAACTAAATACACAATGCCCCAAATCCAGCGGAAAGCGGTGATTGGAAGGTGGTGTATTGACACTAGTTACCCATATTTCCCTCTGCCTACCCCTGGAGGGGTAGGCAGAGGGAAATATGGGTATGCTGGATACAGCAAGAAGCTAACAAAAGTGATTACACAACTACATATTACACATTCGCACATGTAATTACACATCTACACATGTGATCACACATCCATACATGTGGTTATATATTCAAACATGTGATCACACATCCATACATGTGGTTATATATTCAAACATGTGATCACACATCAAAACCTAGGATTACATATTCACCCAAGTAATCTACACATGTGATTACATATTAACACATGTGATTCACATTTACACATTTAATCACACATCCATACAGTAAATCACATATGTAAATGTGATCACATATCTACATATGTGATTAACATCAGCGCTGTGGGAGAGAGAGAGAGAAATAGAAAACATATTAAATTAAAAATGAAAATGTTAAAAACACAAAAATTTCCCAAAAACTAGAAATGAAACCTTAAATTCTTTACAAAAACACTAATAACACTAAAACATACCTGATCAATAGCTTGCATAGAGAAGTTGAAAGTCATGAATTCACATATAGGCCTCAGTCCTGCGAACGCAGCACCCACAGCTATACCGGCAAAACCTATTTCTGTGATAGGTGTGTCTATTACTCGTCTGTCTCCATATTTCTTCCAAAGACCCCTGGAACATATTATTTTGATAGGTTGCTTAAATTTTATATATTGTTGTTCAATCTAAGATAAAATATATATTTCTAATTCCAGCTGTATCATACACATGGCACAGGGAAATGTTTTCCACTTTCCAACTATTTTACAACATTTCAACGCCACATTTTGCCTAAATCTAAAACTCGTTTTGAAAATAAACAGCGAAGAAACGAAAAACACTATACAGAAACACAATGACATGCTTGTGCCCTTGGCCCACGACAGGCCTCTGCATTATATGAATTATATTTAAGTTTTTACGATTTTATGTTATTCCACACTTAGGAAAGAAAAATAATAAATTTTAACTAAGGAAAAATATTAAAGTTTCCAAGAGGGTGCACAGGTTCAAATTCTGCTTCATTCAAATTTTATGTTTTTAAATTTAGTATATTCAAGTTTTAACATAGTTATAAAAATTGTTACTCATAAATCATCTTTCAAAAATGTATGTAAATTAAAACATAGTTTAACTAAAATTTACTCCTTTTTGTTGTAGTCATATAATACAACTATTTTTAAATGAAACAAACTTGACCAAAATGCCTTTTATTGCCCTAATGCACTACACCAGTAGGCAAGATATAGTAAGCTTATTCTGATCCAAGACAACAATCCAGGGCAATATGCAAGGCAATCAAGAAATCATCGGTGTTAGTTTGATATTATAATTATGTCAAGTGACATACAGATGCCACCTTAGTCGTATGTCAAGTTTGGGTAAAGTGTATTATTTAAAATGTATAATAATAGCAAAAATCAAAAATCACATCATATCAAGATTAATTTCAGGAAAAAAAATATTATTTGTTAAGAAAATCGCTTTAAAAATGTTAAAAATGTAGCTGGTTAGTTTACATTTAGTTGCACTTTGATTTTGTTAGAAAATGAGAAGAATAAAACTGAAAAGCAAGCAAAGCTGTGATTACTAAGCTAGTATTAAAAAGTTACTATATAAAATAGTTAAATAAAAATAACAGTTATACTGAAAATAAGTTTTACAAACAGTAGGATATAAAAAAAATATATTATATTAATTTTTAATTGAGACCATTAGAGCAGTATCTGATTGTAAATGAACTTGTGGATTCAAGTCCCATTTAGTGAATATTTTTTTTTTTGTAATATAGACATAGTACAGCGTTAAGTGTTGCAACACAACATGCAACATCTGGAATTGGGCGCTGGACAGCATGTGGGAAATAGAATGTCTTAATACTTTGCCAAACTTGCTATGTGGAAAACAGCACAGAGTTCTTTATTTTACTACTGTGTTATATATAAACTTAAAAATTCAATATTTATTATAAAAGTCTTGTTTAATTTAAACATTTTTTTTTAATTAAGAATAAAGTAGAAGTTTAAACATCATTATTATTTAAAGCCATTTTGATGCATAGGACAGTACCTGACCATGAAGAAAATAAGTGTGCATTGAATTCCTAATAGGGGGATAAAAGGAATTTTCATGTTGTAATCAATATAAAATGTCTTATATACAACAAAAAGATTTTTCTTATTTAACTTTATGTTAAAATATTTATACAGACTACATCAATGAATTAAACAAACAATCTTATCATTCAAGAAAAGCGCAATCTTATCTGTGATAAAGATAAGACTAAATCACAGAAATAAAAATTACAGATTCATCTCTTAAAAAGATTGACATAATATGAGAAATTATATATCAAGATTTTTTGACATAGGATAAAAAAAACATACATAATTAATAAAAGAGAAAAATCTAAAACTCGTATTCTCAAAACAAAAAGGCCGTATGAGACACTCTTAACTGGAGAACTGTCAACATATTTCTGTTATATAACACTTAATTTGTTAAAAGTTTTCAGAGCAAATATTTTTAACATAACCTTGGCTGGAAAAATTAAACATTTTAATAAAACATATAAAAATATTGTACTCAAATTAAAATCGGTTGTAGGTTAAAATATCTAACCTGGTAATTTTATAAGCTCCATCATATTGAGCAACCTCTTCACCCAAAACGAATACTTTCTCATCCCTCTCCATTTCTTCATCAATAGCTTGGTTTAGAGCATCTCGCACGGTCACAGGCTTTGAGGCCAAAGCTTTAGAAGTAGAAAAAGACCTACGTGAAATACGGGAGAGGAGACCAAAGAGACCCGGTGATGATTTTAACGCCATTTTCACAGTAACACAGTTTTATTACACTTATAAACTATTTTTAATGCACTTGGTGGGTTATGTTATAAGATTTAAGTGTAATTAATGATTACTTATGTGAGAAATGATGTTAAAATCACTTATCGGTGCGACAGAGGATGAATGGAGGTCGCGATCTACAGATGTGAAGTTCGTGAACGTCAATTGATGACGTTTATGATGGGTCGTTCGGAAACGCAATATAGATAATTTAAAATATTTTATAAAGATTAAGGCCGTTTTCCAAATTGTGCTTACAGCGTCTATAATGTACGAACGTGTGGTATAATTCATGTGTCTACGACGTCACATATGACTTGACTATTGTTTACAGTACTGATGGTGCTTACAGTGCTTACAGCGTCGACGTTTTTTTGACATTCCTCTTTAATGTCACTATCGTCACTTTCCTCGATTGCGAAAAATACTTGAAATACTAGCATTTTACTATCTTCATCGGCTATACCACATACTGCGCTCATGTTTATATAAAAAGTGCTCTGTTCGGTTATGTTTAACTTGTAGAACCCGTAAGCACACTCACTAGTTAGCCGAATTGTTAATACTGCTAACAGATGTTGGCGCGCTCACTAAATCGGAACCCACGTTAGCAGTTGAAACGTAAGTGCTGTGATTATAATTCAGAAATGGCCTATAGACAAATCATAAATATTGTTACTACTGAATTAATTATATTGAATAAAAATGAAAATCTGGTAAATTCAATATTAGATTGTAAAAAAATCATATAGATGAAGTAAATATTTGTACTCATTTCAATATTGTACAATGGATTAATGGATTGCAGTCTTCTCCATACAACGACATCGGCGAAGTGATATGTGCTCAACCGGCACGCTCAAAGCGCTATAATCAAACCAAATCATACCAATAATTAAATAGTGTATTTTATCTATTTTCACGCTTATTTCCGCATATAGCAGAAAAGGAGAAGTCCAATGTTGAGACACTATTTTCTCCATATTCTGCCACATTGCCATCACATAATAAATATATTTTTATAGCTTCATGTTGTATCCCGCTCTTGCTAGGTATAGGAAATCATGGAAACTAGTGTTAAGACACTCCGTTCCCATCACGCCGTTCACCGCAGAATACTGCTGATATTGCGCGTGGAGTAGCTCAACTCTACGTTTTTAAAAATGAACTTTATATTAAATATTTTATTACAACAAGCGATTGAACCCACAAACTGTCACACGTTTGTTCCCCTGCGCCATAAACGCCTCATATATTATAATATTCAAGTCCAATGGGAATTCTTCACAATCGAATTGAAATCAACAGAATACCGGCCACGCACCCTTTACAATCCTCTATCGTCCTTGACCTATATAATATATAAGACGAGCCATTTTATTAGGCCCGCAAAATTAAACAAGCAACGTTTATTTTACATCCCCCGAGGTAATGTGCGGTAAAAATACAACATTTGAATATATCTCTCGTTAGGTAATTGCTTAAGTGAAATTAAACTGTTTTGTGGTACATTGAGTTATAATTTGTGAGTTTAAACTACAGTTGTTTTATAATATTTTGCAATATAGGTACTCTGTAAAGACAGTTTTTTTACAGTTATTTACTCTCGACGCCTGTCATGGCACAGCGGCACTACCGTGTGATTGTGTGATTGTAACCAACAGGTTGTGAGTCCGATCCCCACTTGAGGAAATGAAATATTGAATATTTTCAATTTAAATATTTAATGCTCGCTTTCTGGTAACAAGGCAAAACGCGACGTTGAGTGCCGCCACTCAACACGCATTGCCTCAAATTCGACTGAAAGTGGGGAACGGAAATGGAACGGAGTGTTTTAAAACTTGGTTCCCAAGTTCCCTCTGCCTACCCTGCCAAGGGCGGGATATAGCGTGAAGTTGAGTATTTCTTTTCATATATACGAGTATTTTTTGATCGTCTTACTGTATCCCCCAAATGACAGGGTAGGCAAAGGAAACTTAGTAAGCTACAGTAAACACGTCTTGTTTTCCATTATGACACTGACGCATTGTAATATCCGCAGAGTTTGTTATTTTCATTCATTTGCACCCGTTTAACACTATAGGGAGCAATTTTCGTAAGTTTTGCTGAAAAAGCTGAGTTTTCATTAGCTGAGTTACACCTTTTACCATAATGTATAATTTATTTATAATAATTATTATTTTTAATTTTTTTTAGTGTTTTTATTTTTAGTAATATATTATTATTGTTTTGTAAGTACTTTTTTCCTGAAAACGTTGTTTTGGTGTTAAGTGAAAAACGCGAACCTCAGTCAAGAGTACTTTATTACATTTTATTAAATTATATCGGCGTGTTCATGTAGAAAATTTCTAAAAATTTAGCAAATGTTTTGATATGGTTTATTTTTGCAGTGTACTTATTTGTTAACGGGCAAATTTATTGCATTGAAAGCTTGATGTAAGTATTTTGGAATAAGCCCTATCCTGAATAATATCAACAGCACAATATATACTTAACTAATCTACAGATTCCAATTTTTTTTTACACCATTGAGTGAATGGCTTAGTTGGTCTAAGCGCTTGGACAGTTTCCAAGAGGCGCGGGTTCAAATCCTGCTTCGTTCAAATTTTTATACATTTTTAAATTTAGTATTTTTCTTTCCTAAGTGTGGAATAACACTTTAAAAATTGTAAAAATATAAAAGTGGTTTCCATTCTTGATGTGTTATGTTCGACGGCTATTTTTGATGATTATATTACAAACTTAATTGCGCCCTATAATATGCTGTTTTTTATTGCTTTAAACATTTTCTACATCTATTTTTAATTTTGGATCTTTAAGTATGTATTTTTAAAACAGAATAAATAACTTGATTTTGAATAGTTATTACAAACCTTTCGATTTCGGGGTTTCAAACATTTAAATTTTCAAGATCATGTAATCGGCGTCCATATTATGTGGACTTTACTCTCAAAGATTTTTCTCTATTGTGAGAATCAGTTTTAATGTTTGATACTATTATCATTAAGGTTTAATGAGGAGAATTTTTTATCCGTTTCCGTTAATTCTAGATGTTTTTTACCGTCATCGGTTTTATCTAGTTTTTATTTATTATCTATGGATATTTGTTTTTGAACATTTAATTATGCTAAAAGAGTATGTAAATACTGGAATAAAAAGATGAATGAGATTCTTTAATGTAGTTGTCTTTTACATAGCACACAGTCTATTTACTCATTGAAAATGTATTCTTGTTTTAATTTTATTTTACATTTTTTTAGCATTTACTTTGGTCTGTTAAATTTCTGAACATTTATAACCATCCACTTCTTTCATTGTATTATACCGAAATAATCACCTGAAATATTACGTCTTTTGTTTTTCTTCTCTTTAAATATAATTATTTATGTTTATCTAATCCAATAGTCATATATATGTCAGCAATATGACATATGTATGACAATTGAATCGAACAAGATGTCCTCCGATGTCCTCTTTTTGACGTTTATATTTTTTTAATTTTTACATCGTCTCTGTCAAGCGTGGTATTCTTAAGTGTGGCATTGTAATAAAGTCTAACACAATATAACAAACAGCTGTGTAAATATAATACTGTTTTAGAATAATATTTCTACAAGCTAATCCTTACATAAATTAAAATATTTTTTTTTTCATTGTTTATTTAATACCGCTAAGTTTTGATGTTCATTGCGTATTAACTAAAGTTAGTATGGACAATATATAAATATAGTTTATTGTATTTGCTTATGACGTTTGCTTTTAATGGCATACATTTAAGTTACAGTTACGGTTCTCTCTTCTCTCTCTCTTCTCACGGCTTTGCTCTCCATTTACCACTGAAACAGAAAGTGAGGTATGCTTTTTTTTCTAATTTGTTTAAACAGACAAAATAAAATATCATTAAACACATGTATCTTTATTAAGAATAATGTACGCATAAAATTTTGAGCTGCAACCAACGATTTACGATACCACAAAAATTGATGATGCTGGTATCAAGAGCTATTTTATATTGTACACGGCCGTCTGTGCCTGCCTAAGCTTATTATTATATTATAGCGAAATTATACAAAATTTTTACATAAATTGTAGCCTATATGCTATTCTGATGTATAACCTATATCACAATAAATTTTCGTCTCCATCCGTTCAGTAGTTCTTGTGTGAAAATTAAACAAACATCTATTCTTATAAGCTTTTGCAAATTTTAATATTAGTTATAAGTAGGCAGAGTCTAGTGTTAAAATGTGTTTTTCTCCACTCTCCGTCGGATGTCCTTCAAATTTCAAATTATCAATAATTTTCATATAATCATTTTCATGAGTCGGCAAATAAACCCACAATTAGGTCACTAAAGTACGTTTTTTTTATTTAGTACCTTACGCATAGTACATATATTTAACAATGATTTATCATTACATTAATATCTAACGT
>DWMZ01004735.1:0-11482 GCA_018249855.1 Eueides tales michaeli
GTGTGTGTGTGTGTGTGTGTGTGTGTGTGTGTGTGTGTGTGTGTGTGTGTGTGTGTGTGTGTGTGTGTGTGTGTGTGTGTGTGTGGGTGCGATGGACATTAGTTTTTTTTATTCTCGGGGAATGTGGACGCGGGCAGTCTCATAATTATATAAAATATTTAGAACAACGCCATTGTAAATATACGAAATAACAAACGAGGCAAGTGTTTCAAAACTAAGAGACACTGATTTTTTTTAAATTTATTTAGATTTATAGAATAATATTTTTCTTAACATGTTTTCTTGAACCTGAGTACCTAAATTATTCAAACGGTTCTAACATTAATATTATTCATTTAAGAAAAATAATTTACTTTACTTATAAGAATTATAAATACCGATTTTTATATCGTTTTCTAAACTACTGTAATTGACCTTTAGTTAAGTTACCTTATTAAAAACATTATTATAAATAAAATATTATTTTAATTAGCCGTACTTCAAGTAAGCTAACAAAGAACTTATGATTTTAAAAATGAATAGCGAATTAATGAGACAATTTGTATAATATTAATATAATTATTTTTGAGGCCTGTGTGACTGTAACCGACAGGTTGTGGGTTCGATCCCCACTCTAGGAAATGAAATATTTAATATTTTCAATTTAAATATTATATTAATGTTTCATTTCTTCACTCTGGTAATAAGGCAAAAGCGCAGCGTTGTTTCGTCACTCAACACGCAATGCCTCAAATTCGGCTGAAAGTGGGGAACGGAAGTTGAACGGAGTGTCTTAACACTAGGTTCCCAGGTCCCCTCTGCCTACCCTGCCATGTGCGGGATACAGTGTGGCTCTGAAAGAAAATAAATATTATTTCTTCCAAATTAATAAGTCTTTATGAGTTTAGTACCTAAAACTAAAAACTATAGTTATACTAAATTTAATAAAAAAATACTAAATTTAAAAACGTATAAAAAATTGAACGAAGCAGGATTTGAACCCGCGCCTCTTGGAATTCGTCCAAGTTTGGAAAAATTTTAAAAATAGTAAAAATACGATAGTTATAATTCCCTTGGCCTAGTATTAAGCTCACATAAACACTTAACACATTTACACAGCTTGCAATTTACGTTTCTAGCAATTATGAACCGTGCTTTCTATTCGAGATTCACATTTAGTTTTCACCTCAAAATGCTTTAAAGTATAAGTAGAAAATTTTAGTTTTTTTGTTCAAGTGACCTCAATACTTTGTTAGTTTATCAAATGAAATTAAAGGAATATTTTGAATAGGAAAGTGGAATATTATCTATTTTATATATAATACAAAAAAAATTGCAGTAATATACCATACAAAGCAAAAAGATTTAGGATATGAAACTTATCATGGTCCAGGGGCATAAGCATGTGACTAAGCACGTAGGTTGTGGTTGGATCGCCACTCGGAAAAATGAAATATTTTAATATTTTCAAATTTATTGTTTTCATTTCGTAGCTCTGGTAACAAGGCAAAGCGCGGCGTTGAGCTCCGGCACTCAACACGTAATGCAGATGAAAAAAAAAATATTTAAAAAAAATGTCAATAAAGGTATATTAATATCTTAATCTTATCGTATTTTGTATAAAAATCTAAAGATTATCTAAGAGATATGTAGTAAATTATAAAACTATAGTTTTTGCTGAATACCTATAATTTCTCTTTACATAAACGTTATACAAATTAATTGATAGATATTATAATAGCAATTTAATAAGCCGCTATTATACGACGTTTACGAACCTCTATGGTTCTATGGACGTGTTGCACGACACGTACTTTCCACTACACTTGAACTTCTACTTATTAACCTTTCCAAACTTAATTATTTCCCGTTCCCATTGTTTTCAAATCTCTTTTGAATCATCTATTATGGAAGCAGCTTAACTGAACTTCACTAATTGACTTTCTGACTCGGTTTTTACCTAATTAACGCTTGTATTATATTGAATTCACAATCTTATTTATGAAATGATCGAATAATACTTTTTAAAATATGTAACCATATTTTAAAAAGTAAAACATTATTCGATCATTTCATAAATAAGATTGTGAATTCAATATAATCCAAGCGTTCAAGTCACTTAGTTTTATTTTCATGAAATATGGTCTATTAAATAAATCAACATTAATCAAAGATAGAGCTATAATCACTTGCAATGCAATCCATCAACTTAACTCTTCCTAGTATGTTAACTATTTAAATCGTCCCATTGGTTATTATATCATCATTATGCACTTTTCTGTTATTACAAACACAACTTAGCAGCAATTACGTCTAAGTATAGGGACATTTCTTCGATTTTTTAAATGTGTTTTTTAAACTATTTTTTGTAGACTTAGGTGATCTTGCAACTTGTCTGTTTCAGCTTCACGATTAATTCCGCACTTTGCAGGGTATACAAAGAAAATTTGGAAACCTATTGTTAAGACACTCTGTTCCGTTCTCCATTTACCACCCAATCTGACAAGCTTGCATCTTGTTAGTCTTGACTAATTAGATGAAGTAACTACTTGAAATGTAATTAATTAAAAATCGATTACGCATAAATTAATATAATCACTTCAAAATTTTCACTCAAAATACCAGCAAAGTATAACAAACAACAGCATCAGCTAGAACAAAATTTAATAAAAAATTGATATATTTTTATTACAAGCTGAAATTTAGATTACGAACTTTAATGAGAGTGACATTACAAAAAATATATATTGTTGGTAATTGGTTAGGATGAAAAATCTGACTTAAGGAAGAAATCCTTTTGACCTCCTTGGTAGAAGGGATATCTGACTAGAAAACATAGACCGTCGCCGTTCGCCGTTTGGGCTAGTATGTCTTAGGACGATGGTAATCAAGTAATTATCATGTGTATAATAAGAAAAAGAATATAACCAAACGAATTTTTACACTTCTTATATATGTTGTCTAGTGATCGACATAATAGTTGCAGCTTGCAGTGCTTAGCATTAAACAAGTAATTAATTACATACTTTACGTACATACGG
The DNA here is from genome assembly GCA_018249855.1 of Eueides tales michaeli. Classification (NCBI taxonomy): domain Eukaryota; kingdom Metazoa; phylum Arthropoda; class Insecta; order Lepidoptera; family Nymphalidae; genus Eueides; species Eueides tales. The sequence goes on from DWMZ01004735.1 coordinate 3,021, forward strand.
AGGTCACGAGATAAAAGGTCGGAGCGTCTGAGTAAAATTGCAATGTTTATGGAAATCTCCTTTCATGCCATCATAAATCTCAATGACTGCTCTAACTAATTTGCCGGGTCGAGTTCCTTCATGCAACATACGCTATCTTAAATTCAAACGAAACGAGGGACGATACATAAGGTATCTCTGCTTATTCTGTTTTATAAAATGTTATTAAAGTATAGCAAACAAATTCGGCGGAAAGTGGAGAACGGAATTGGAACGTAGTGTCTTGACACTAGTTTTCCAAGTCCCCTTTGCTTATCCTGCCACGTGCGGGATACAGCGTGAAGCTGAAAAGAAAGAAAAAAGTATAACATTTTGTACTACAACTTACACATAGTTTACATTAATATATCTATGAAATTTAAGTATCTCATATATATTTTTCTAAGACATTTATATTATTTATAAAATGAATCAATTTAAAGAGATTTACTTCTATTTACAGTATTAACCCTGTAACTGGTTCGTTTCATAGAAATTCAGTTAAACACGCTTCCGTGCTTCAGAATTCCAGTTAACCTACAGATTTTATATTAAGTTATCAGATTGTGGTACATAGTAACATGATTTTAGAACGTATCTCAATGTTTATTCGGTTTACCTATTTGCCAAACTTCGACTGGAAATGTTAAATGAATTTAGTTCAGTGAGAACAAACTAAATTAATAATCATATTATTCTATTATTTTCAAGAGGCCGTGTCGTGGCGCAAGGACACGAAGCTTGCGATTGTAAACACGACAGCTTGTGGGTTAGATCCCCACTCAAAAAAATATTGAATATTTTTATTTCATCGCTCTGGTTTCAAGTCGGTAGACAGAAAATAGAGTATCTTACATAAAGTTCCCAAATTTCCTCTACATTGCCATGTACGGGATACACCATGAAGCAAAAAAAAACTATTATTTTATTTTATTTTATATTCACATATTTCGGAACCATATCACCATATTAATAAATATCACAGATCAGAAAATATGTCATATTTATCAATTTAGCAAAACAAATTGGTTTCTAACTATAAGTAATCTCATCTCGTTTTTTTTCTATACTAATAATAATAAAGAATACTTTAACTACGTATTTGTAACTACATCTACATCGATGATAGTTGAATAAGTGGAATAGTAATACAAAAAAACAACTGTTATTTAACAGCGCGATTTAAGAACATATTTCTATTGTTTTTTTGGACGTTTTAGGAAATTATATTATTTATAATTAATTCTTTATCAATATGCTTCATTTTTTTATTTATTTCATACCAAGAAATGAACAGCATATTATAATTACAAACATATAAAATTTATTCAAAAAATATATCCAATAGCAGTTTCCTATTTATAAATATAAGCTATAAGAATATACGAGTATTTAAGCATTTAGAAACAAAAAATATAAAGAACAAATAAATGGTGCGCGCGCAATCATATATATATATATATATATATATATATATATATATATATATATATATATATATACATACATGATATATAGATGTATCAATGTGTAAGTGACTTGTCATGTGAATGTCAGAGAAAGAATCATTTTAAGTATACTTTTTATTGTACAACACTCAAGTGAAAAAAAAGAGTCGGATATGTACTTAATATGTGATGTAGGTATATAAAACAAATTAAGCTGGGTTTTTCTGGGCTTTACATAAATACATATTTACACATAAAGTTGAATCAATACTGCCCGATACAAAATTATAGAGTAGCCTCATGTACATTAATGGCCACTTAGGAAAGTAATTTGAAAGTGTTGAGATTTCCTTGTAGTTTCCAAAATATCTATATATTTTAAGGTTCTTCAATAACATCTGATTATACTTAGTATACTTCCTTAAACAATTGCCATAGTCAAAATGGATTTAACAAACGCAAAAAATAGTGCAATTAATAATAAAGTTAATATTTTGTAAGCAATGTAATTACAGTGCTTATTCATTTGTGGTTTCTATTCAATAAAATTCGTAAATCACGAACCAAATTAGTTTCCTTAATAGGAAAGTTATTATTAATATTTGATATTTGGAGTAAAAGTAAATTGATTACATTTTCCTGCATTTACAGTGATTCTATTAATTCTGTAATATTCACTTAACTTGTATAAGTCACTCTGAATCAATAATAACTGTACTACTATTTTAATCTGCGTACATTGAATATGAGTGTTGGAACGTGAAATGAAACTTGATTGCTTAAAGCAATCTTTTATTTCAAAAAGAGATACATATATACATAGATTATAAAGCTGTGGCCCTGAATGCAAGCCTTTGGGTATGTCATAAGTAACATGTCTATGACATGTCGAGATCCATACAATCTCACTGTTTGATTTGGTATTTAAGAGTTCATCAAACGAAATAATATGTTAGTTATTAATTTTACTGTAGTGAACTTCTATAAAATACTACTTATGGATCCTTGAGGAAGGGAGCGCTAAGAAAAGATTTCCTAAAACTCCTACTAGAACGTAACGAAGCAGTTATATTTTTTAGTACCCAAATTTTGAGTACACGATTGTTTAAAAATACTGCATGAATTTAATACGAATAATATAATACATACTAATTTAATACAAATAATACAATACATAATAATTTAATACGAATAATACAATACATACTAATTTAATACGAATAATACAATGCATACTAATTTAATACGAATAATACAATACATACTAATTTAATATGAATAATACAATACATATGAATATTATATGTACCTAAGTATAAATTTGAATTGAAGAACCTATATGCATGCGTATGTATATAAGATAATTATTTATATTTTAAAAAAAATATGAAACAAGTTTCATATGAATACATGTTTGATTTCTCGCAGATATATAAATATATATAAAGTTAAAATATTCGCATGGTGAGTACGTGACTGAATATAAAGCGTATGTAACAACCTTTCACAAAAATATTGCATGTGGGAAATTGTGGTGTGATATAATGCAAGAGTTCCTTAATATTCTTACTAGCTTCAATATTAAAATTTTGATGCATCTACTTTATTCTTAATATATAAAGAGCTGAACTATTTTATAAACTGCAGTTTTATATTATATCTCAACGTATTGAGAGATGAGACGACATTCTTGTAAGAGACACAACGTTTAAATGTAAAACTTCCGAGTGTTTTGAATTCGATTTCCAATTGTGGGAACTTATATTTCCTCGCTCTGGTAGCATAAACAAAGTGCGGCGATTTTTCCACTCAATACGCAATTTGCCAAAAATAGACTACTACCTATATGGTATTTGTCACTTTACTAAAGGGAAACGAAGTGTCTTAAAAATTGGTTACAGGGTGAAGTTGTTATTTGCAACGGTAAATAATATTTCATATGTATATAAATAGATATGTTCTTACATATTTATGTTTTTATGCGTAAATAGACATCTTAATCTCTTGTAACGAAAATCAAATATAAAAAAATAACTTTATTTTATATATTAGTTGCTTTTTAATACAATATTTTGTTTACGAAAAATTCTTTTCTAAAACTAATAATTATTTTGCAAGAGGTAATTTACTATGAGGGCTCAAACATCGAGGGTGGGGCCCGTCACGTTCACGCAAGGGGAACACGCACACACAGCGATGCACCTTAGGGATAATCACCAATGACTAAGTCTGCAAGTGTAATAAATTATTTTACTTCATTAGGCAACTTGCATACTCATAAATTACTTCCTCAAAATTAAATTATTCACGAATCTGTGAAGATATTAACATTAAAGCTACTTAGGAAAGAAATGTATTTAAAGTGCGGTTAAAATCTTTGTAACTTTTCTAATTAACAAAACGAAATTACTGACAATTAAATTGTACAACTGTCATTAGTAAAAAAGTTAAAAAAGATACACGAGGAATTATAAATTATTATGTAATGTTTTTATATATTTTTTTCGGCTCACGTTATATCCCGCATATGGCAAGCAAGAGGAAACTTGGAAAGCCAGTGTTAAGACACTCTGTACCGTTCACCGCTTTCCGCCGAATGAAACATTAACTTGAATACCTTTTTTATTTATTATATTATTTAAAACCTTTATTATGTTATTTAAATTGAAAATATTAAATATTTTATTTACCACCCACCCACTTTCCACCGGATTTGACGTATTGCGTGTTGACGGGCGGAATTCAACGCTGCGTTTTTGCCTAGTTACCAGAGAGAAGAAATTAAAATATATAATATTTGAATTGAAAATATTAAATATTTCATTTCCTTTAAATATTTCATTTCATTTTAAATATTTCATTTCCTCGCTTTTACGCGTTACGCTTATGCCTCAGCGCTACGATACGACTCAGGATTTTATATGTGCTTTGGTTATGGATACAAAACAATAACTTTTTTTAATGAAACTGATAAACACAACAAAGCTCGTCTACTTAAACGCCATCTGAAGCACAGAAAAAATCATTTTATTTAACTTATTTGACGAATAAAAGTTGCAAATAACAGATAAACATCGCAAAATACAATTTTTAGTACGAGAGCAAACGAGATAAATGACAATAAAAAATAAACATTTAAAAAACATTTTATTCGAAATAGATATCATAAAATAGTCGTTATGAATAAAAATCTTTTACAATTTATATTTGCGCGCGTGCCACTGACAGTGTAAAAAGCATCCAATCACGTAACTACTGGACCTGACTATGTAGCGTTCAGGAAAGAGATGAAAAAAATGATTGATGATGGCGAAACAGATTTATATAATAAAAATAATTTATAATCCAATTTTTGTTTTTCAATTTTTTTTCAATAAGCAGTGCTGGTCTTAGTACTGCCAGCGTCCTGGGGCGAGATTTTTGTGGCACCCCTTTATTGTAATTCAGTTCGTCAAAAAATATAACAAAAGGTATTAAAATAATTCTTTATTTGAATAAAAACTAAGTATCATCTCGCAACAGCCTTTATTATTTCTTAAATATTATTTTTTTTCTCGTTGATTGATTATCAAAGAAATCGAAGCAAACGTCAAACTTCTAAATAAACGCAATCAAAAGATGTACGAGGAGTTATGCACAGTTTTTGTTTATGTAAGTTATATAAAATTTGCCACGTAATCAAAACCTATCTCCGTAGATTCCAAAGTTATGAAATTTAGTACGAAAATTTACAATGCAAATGAAAATTTTAGTTGTTGGTTTTGCGTTAGGAGAGGAAGGAGAAAAGGAATTATAAAAACTTATTCTCTTGGCGCCCTGGGCGGGGCCATTAATTATCATTCCCTCGTTCTAGTAATAGAGTGATGTTGAACTCCGCTTGACACGCAATGTTTCTAAACTTAGGCAAAAATTAGCCTATGATGGATGTAATATTTAAAATAAAAAAAAATATATAAATTCTGATTTTATTCTCACCTCTTTACAAGATATACAAATAATATTACATCGAGCTGGAATCAAACTAACTAGTAGCCACTCTACACACAGAAAAGACTAAGTCAAAAAATAAATTATAAAAGCTTTCTATAATTAAAGCCATATACCCATCTTGTTGAGTGACGTGGTGGTTGAGGTGAGGTATGGTTATAACAATAGAACTCCCTAAAGGCTAATACTAAATCAACCATGTTATGATGCGCTATATTGCGGAATGGTACTCTTGTGACTAAACAACTTACTTGCATGTGCTATACAATAAACATATATACGTGTATTCTCATGCATTTGTAGTGAATAGTAAAGTTAAAAGATTGTGATTATATAACGAATCATTCTGGGTTATTTTTTTTATTTTGACAATCTTCAATAAATTGCGTTCTGCTATCCGATAAATAATATTTAAATTTACAAATAAATATAGTAAAATTGAAAAAGGAACAATTTTTCACTAAAATATTTCTATTTAGTTACTTATTAATAAGCAATTAATAAAAGCTTTTTGTGGCTCAGAAGCACAACATGCGACTGTAAAAACGACATAATTTAGTTATGGGTTCGAATACCTATCGAAAAAATTATATATTGCACATTTTCATATCATCTCTGGTAAGAAGGCGTAAAGGCTCAACATGTAATACCTCAATTCGGCGGAAAGTCAGGAACGGAACGGAGTGTCTTAACACTAAATTCCTAAGATCGTTCTTCCTATCCGCCCATGTCCGATATACAGAGGAAAGCTAACAATAATAATAAAACACAATTTATATATATTAAATTAATTAATTGATAAATTATTAATATATATTGTATGTACTTGCAACATATGATTAATATATAACAATCTTTCTCTGAAACTTATGTAATTGCCACACAACAATAAGAAACACTTATTGTAAGAAATTGGAACGCAAATGGTCCGCCTATTTGCGGCTTGATTAATGGTTCAGGCCTCCATTATTACACAACGTCGCTTGGACGAGCTTTCCATTTTCTCTGATATTTGTTTTTTTCATAAAATGATTTTTTTCGTGCTCTGATAATGATACGGGCATGATATTATTTATTGCTTATAGGTTTCTTCTATGTCACTTGTATATATGTCAAAGTATGTCAAATTTTGTTTAATATGTTAGGGTCGCGTACTAAAGTAATTAAAAGGACACATAAAAATTAATTTGAAATACAAATAAAAATTAAAAATGACAATTTTTTCGCAGATGACTAAGTGATCAATGTATAATGAATGATATATAAGGTCTGGTTAATTTGGAACAATGAGGAACACACATTTTGCAGCATCGAGGTCGCTGTCAACTTTCTACTTTCAAATCAAATCAAAATGTTCTTTATTCAATTAGGTCATTACGAGTACTTTTGAATCGTCAAGTTACATAGAAATGTCTGTAGTGTCAGTCCTACAGGAAGCTACCACCGGCTCGGAAGGCGGGTCTGCTGAGAAGAGCCGGCAAGAAACTCAACAGTTGATCTTTTCAAAATATCAATTAAAGAAAATATATAATATAATTAGCTTCCTGAGTGAGTAACAACAGTATTTAATCCCAGACATTCTTATCATGGTAATATTCTTGAATCTTTAATAAATCTTTAATAAACTATCTTTGAATTCTGGCGTCCCCCTAGGGTTTCTTCTGCATATAATGACGTGATATGCAGAAGAAACCCATATCAAACATACATTGCTATACAGATGATAGCTGTATACTCCGGCCGTGCAAGTGTTTTTGAGGAAAACATCGTCCAGTGCCGAAATAAGCTCGTATCTTCTGTTCAGTCGGCCCTTAACGAATGTCTCCTTATGAGGTGAAAAGACCTGATTTAACAACCTGATTAATCAACCCCCAGAAGACACAAGTTTCTCCCCAGAAGACAAAGACTGCCAGCATCGTGGTCATCGGGAAAGCAAGGCCAAGATGGCCTCAAAAAAACTGGGGGTGATCGCCAAAGCGAGACAGTAAACTCGCCAAAACACCGTTTGGACTTGTATAGGATCCAGGTTTGGCTTCATATAGAATATTGTTCTCACCTCTTGGCTGGTTCACGCCTGTAGCATCTTGAACCATTTGATCTTATACAACGTAGAGCCGTTTGAATCATTCCGGACCCAATGATCTGTGACAATTTGGCCCTGCGTAGAGACATCAACTTGCGGTGCCTTCTCTACCGCATTTATTACGGAAATTGTTCTTGAGAACTGTTTAACTTGGTTCTTGCCGCCGAATTTTCTAACCGCAGAGTGCGTCACAAGCTGACATATCATCCTCACCATCTGGATACATAGAACTCTGCTAATGTGGAGCTTCGTAGGAACTTTCGTACATCTGTAAAATGGCCTATTTGCGACAGTTTCCAGGTCGATACGATATGGGCTACCTTAAAAAAGTGCATCTGTCCACGTTAAAGCCCAGCATTATCGTATATACGAATTACAATATTATTTATATAAGAAATTAATACCTATTATAAGAAAATATTACTTATTTTTAAAATGCTATTCCACTCCTAGGGAAGAAAAATATAAAATTTTAAACACGTATAAATATTTGAGCGTAGCAAGATTTGAACCCGCGCTCTGACCAAAAGTCGTACGTTTTCACCAAGCTACGTTGAAAATCTTATACGCTTGTTAAACAATAGTAAGGAGATTTTTACAAATTTCCATTACCCAAAGACAATTCATTAAAAGAAAGAGCTATTTTTTTTAATATTTTTACTATTTTTAAAGTGTTATTCCACACTTCGGAAAGAAAAATACTAAATTTAATATCATTATTAGATTATAATTCATTTTTAATCTTTTCATTATCTTTGCATTAGAAAATTTTACTAAGAACTAAGGTGTATTCTAAACGAGTTCTTTTTTTTTACAAATAGCTCTACATTTATATATGTAGAGATATTTGTAAAAAATGACATATATAATATTTTTATTTCTGGTGACAATACAAAGCGCGGTGTTGAGTACCATCATTCAGTACG
>DWMZ01004736.1:0-11481 GCA_018249855.1 Eueides tales michaeli
CTCTAGTAATAAGGCAAAGGGCTGAGACTCAACACGCAATGCCTCAAATTCATCGGAAAGTGGGGAACGGTGGGTCTTGCCACTTGGTTTCTCAAATTCCCTCTGCCTACTCTACCATGTGCGGGACACCGCATGAAGCTGAAAAAAATAAAATAAATATTTCCTTATTAAAGGAAAGGTCGCAGATAGATTGGTAGTAAGCGGATTTGCGGTCCAGAATTTCTATTTACGGGTACATACAATTGATTTACATTTGAAAGGGATCAAATATAAAGGACTAGCTACTAGCGTAGCAAATCTTATCTGTACAGTTCATTTGGTTGATACAATTTATGAAATTTTGGTAAACATGGAATTATTTATATGTGTATCTCTAGTAGTTTATAGAATAAGAAAGAATAAAGCGGCATTACGTGCCGGTATATGGAGAAAGGGGTGCCTTTGCACTGAGTTTTCTCTTCCTGAAAAAGCGCGAAGTTAAAAAAATAGTTTTAAATGTGTTGTCGTTTCAAGAATAATATAATAGACAATAATTACAAACAAATTAAAATCATCCGGTAAACTAATTTGGTAACTTTCGTAATATATAAACACAGTTATTACTAAATCAAACATTGCAAGTCAATTATCTCTAATCTGCAACAAAATAAGGCTTGTCGTGGCGCATTGGACCAAGCATATGACTTATTGCAACAGGTAGAGAGTTCAATCCCCACTCGAAAAAATGAAATATTTAATATTTTCATTTTCTCGCATAGAAATATTGGCAAATAAATAGTGTTAAAACATTTTGTTCCCTATGCAACAATCAATGCTCCAGGGCGTTACACTTGCGAACTCAACGGTATACTTTATTACAAGATCGAAAAGAAAAACAAATAATAAATGTAAATAAAACTGCTACCCTATTTTTACATGATACAACAGATATTTCTGATAAAACCACATTCTAATATACAGAATCCACATTCACAAAAGGTAAACTAAATTTCACGTAGCACTTCCTAGTTTTCATTTTAATTAAAGCGTAGCACTTTCTGGCGCCTTTGAAGCACGTTATACTTTGTACTAAAGTGAATAAGGGTCTAGGTAACTACACAGGTAACCGGCATTGTCAGAAAAATATGGCCATAGAGCTAGAAATGTATAGGTATTGTTTTTGTATTAGTTTCACACTGTATCCAGATATTGACTCGGATAGTAGGGTTGAGGGACTCTGGGAACCTAGTGTTAAGGCACTCCGTTCTATTTCCCACTTTCCAGTGGCACAGAGATGTGACTGTAAACACAGCAAGTTGGGGGTTCGATCCCCATTCGAGGAAATGAAATATTTAATAGTTACAAATAATAATTTAATATTTTTATTTCTTCACAAGGTAAAGCGTGGCGTTGAGTTCCGTAACGCAATGTCATAAATTCGGCGGAAAGTGGGGAATAGAACAGAGTGTCTTAACAATAGCCTCTGACAACCCTGCCATGTGCAAATACAGCGTGAGGCTGAGAAAAAAACATGTTTTCTAATGACGTTATTACTTGAAATTTTCGTCCACAAACCATCTTTACAAATTTATGGTTTCAGCACACACTGTATATATTTTATTGTAATTCTATACTTAGCGTTTTTTTATGATGACGCATCAGACAAGCATAATTATAATATGAAGTATGCCAGTATCATGTTGAACGGAAAAACTTAGATTAAGTGTCAGCTAGACATGGCCAGAAATGGACAAAAGTTGTGTATGTATAATTTATACAATTTGCAAATTTATATTTTGTTATAACGGCATGTATATATTTTTTTTAGTTTCCCTTAGCACTTAGCGGGGTAAGTCAACTTGGCAATCTAGTGATCATATACATCACTCAGTAGATATTTTTGTTATCTAGTTTTTGGCAAATTCTCTGGCATTACTTGTTGAGTAGCGGAACTCAACTTCGTGACTTAACTTCCATAACAATCCCTATTATTTTATAAGAGCTATTAATATTGTTTTTTCCGGCTGAATTCAAGATTTTGCCTGTTATATGGTGACATTCAACATAGACTGTTTTTACAAAGTTTTATTACTTATAAGTAATATATAGTAATAATTTATATACAAATTAAATATTGCTGCTTTGATTCCCATTCGAGAGTTTCCTTAATTTGTAATAAGACGTTAAGTTTCGAAAATTTTGTGTTTCTTTAAAAAAACAGAGTGCCTTAACACCAAAATTATCCACCGTGATATTTTATCTTCTAGTCACATTTCAAAAATATACAAACTTTATAACAGTTTTCTTTAATATTTTTCAAATATATATAAAATTCCTACTTGAAATTCATCAAAAAGCTCGCGGCTCGCGTCATATTTGAGGGTAAATGGTTCAATGCATAATATTATATAGATACATATATAATGTTATTTACTATGGCGAGGATGACACTTTAAAAAGATACTCAAAGTTGAAACTACTCTATTAAATTGCGTCGTTCGTGTGAAAACTTGCTCACTTATGAGCTTGTTAAAGTTATATGCTCAGATCATCGCCTTATAGCCAGCCTTGAATACGTAAGGGCTTTAATATTTTTGTTACAATTTTCTGGTAAATTTTGTGGAAGTTTAAAAAATTGAAATATAAGTTGAATGAGGCGGTCGACGTTCATTTGATCCAAATAGTAATTCGGAGGGATTAAATATTTGTATTTCAATCCCCCAAGTATGTATTAGGAATATTTAAAAAGATAACGCATACAGTTGAGTTATGTGACTCAAGACATAACGTCTCTGATTAAATGAATTATTTGATATTTCCTAAAAAAAATGCCTTTGGAGGAAACGTATATATTAAATATTTAATTTCTTCTAGTGAGAATCGAACTCATTACGTTTACATTGTTAGCATCTCCCTAAAGAAATTTTTACAAATTTTCACTTCCCAAAGATAAATGCTTAGAATTTTCATTTGGCCAGAGTAAATGATATTTATTAAATACTTTTAACATATTTAAAGTAATATTCAACATTTAGAAAAGAAAAATACTTTTTTAGAAAACATATAAACATTTAAACAGAAGGATTTGAACCCACGCCTCCTGGAAACCATCCAAGTACTCTGGCCCTGATTAACTTAGCAGTTATAAACGACAAGAAGTATTTATAAACAGCTATACAGTTCTCAACTAGCTACATTGAAATTCCATTTACCTTTCGAGATGTTTGAAAATATTCCATTTTGCTTATATTAAAGTATATATTAAATATTTAAATACACTTGAACGTATTCAGCACAATTGCCACTCTCTAATCTCCGACTTTGTATAGAAAATGGATATTGAATATGTTTTCAATATCTTTGTTCCGACACCTGCAACGATCTTCGATGCTGAATCTAATATTTATTTATGAGGGAATCTGTTCGAAACTTTAAACTTATTTAAGTTTAAAATGAAATATTTTTGCTCTCCATATTTTTGTAGGTGATGCCTTGTTTAATGTTGTGCTGATAAATACTTTGGCATCTCAAAATATTTGTAATTCCTTTGGTACTTATAATAGCTGAATGTATTCCTATATAGGGAACTTGGGAACCTAGTGTTAGGACGCTCCGTTCCACTTACATTCCCCACTCTCCGCTTAATTTGACGCATTGCGTGTTGAGTGGCGGAACTCCTTGTTACCAGAGCGAAGAAAAGAAAACATTTAATTTTTAATGTTAATTGAAAATATTAAATATTTTATCTTCTTGAGTGGGGATCGAACCCACAACCTGTCGGTTACAGTCACACGCTTGTGCCGCTACGCCACGACAGGCTTCTTGTATAATATATAATAATATATTCCTATTTTACTTACGAATGTTAATTACTTTCTTGTTCTTATAGAATTTTCACTTTTAAGACAATATTTACACAGTGAAAACTAAAATTTTAGATAAATGAAAAAAATGTAGTACTTTTGTCGAACTAATTGTTTTAAGGTGACTTAACTTTTTTATTTATCAACCGATTTGATTAAGCAAACACTTAATTTTTCAGGGAGGTTGTCAAAATATAATATTGAAACTTGGTAAGCCTTTTCTGAGATAAGCGCGATTAACAAACACACAGAAAGAAGATACAGAATCATGAATATGAAAATAAAATTCAATTTACTCTTTCTACTATACAAAATAATAATAGTTAATTTTCTCACGATTTCAGACGGTTTTTCAGTTTCAGACCGTTTCAACAGACAATCATTTTATTCTCAATTTTTTCTTTCTCTTAAGACCTCTTAATAGTCTTAGGAAATAGTGACAGAATTATTTTTTTTTCAGCTTCATGCTGTATCCTGAAAATAAAGAAATAAGAAATTAGAATATTAAATATTTGATATATATGTACTTACCAATAAAAATGTTTCATTTTCTTGAATGGGAATCGAACCGACAACCTGTTACGTTTACACTTGTGCCCCTGCGACCAAATTAGGAGAAAATATATATTTTTTTTTGGTTCAAATTCTATTTGGAAGTTACTTTATAGTAGATAAAATATATATATATTTATATTTATATATAAAGAGATTCAAAAGGCAACATACAGACAAACTTTCGTAATTATAATGTTTGCGTGGATTAGATAAACATGGCTCTATTGAATCACTCGACCTCATATCAAACTAAATTAACGCCACTATTGTTACTACATCCTTTGTGTTCTATCGAATTACGTCAAAATTGAAATGTAAGGGGATTTTGTACAATGTAACTTAACATCTAAGTTATATGGCTGAATTTTGAATTTCCTTATATGTTTGAGCTGAGAAAATGTGTTTTCAACTATATTAAATAATTGTCAAATTAAGCTGGATAATATTATGATTTTAATGTGTGGTTGTTAAGTAATTAGAATGTGTCGAACCACTCTGTTACAAAAGGTACTATTTTCTTTTCATAGAGTAATAATATTGTCGTAGATTAAAATTAATTCAAGGCCTGTCATGACGCAGGAGCGAAAACGTGTAACTGCAAAAACGATAGGTTGTGAGTTTGATCCCCACTCGAAAAAGTGAAATATTAAATAATTTTAAATGAAATATTTAATATATTTATTTATTCGATCTGGTAACATGGAAACGCGCGGCGTTGAGTCCCGCCACTCTGTACGCATTGCCTCAAATTTGGCGGAAAGTTGGTACAGAACCGTTGTCTCTGCCTACCCTGCTATATGTGAAAAAAATGGTGAAGCTAAAATAAAAAAGTGTTTGAAATTTTGGACATGTCAAGACCCAGGGGCACTAAGCGACAGGTTGTGGTTTGATGTCCGCTCGAGAAAATACTTAGCTTCACGCTGTATCCCGCACAGGCGCACGCAGGGTAGGCAGAGGAAACTTGGGAACCTAGTGTTACGATACTCCGTTTCACTTTCGTTCCCCACTTTCCGCCGAATTTGAGGCATTGCGTGTTAAGTGGCGGAACTCAACGCCGCGTTTTGCCTTATTACCAGAGCGAAGAAATGAAACATTAAATATTTAAATTGAAAATATTAAATATTTTATTTCCTCGAATGGGGATCGAACCCACACCTGCCGGTTACAGTCACACGCTTGTGCCGCTGCGCCACGACAGGCCTCAAGAAAATGAAATATTCAATACTTTCATTTCCTTACACTGATAAGAAGACACAACACGTACAAGCAGACAACATCTCTAATCCTTATTACATTAACAAACGAAGAAAGATTTTTTTTTTAATGTGTCAATCATCTACAGACAGTGATCGGTTACAGATAAAAACTTCGCTTTCAGTCTGAATTGAAATCATTACGTAAGTAGCGGAACTTAACGCTGCATTTTGTCTTATAATTATTATTATTCTGTTTATAAAATTATTGTAAGTAACATTTTTCATAATCCTTTAGTAAGCCGCCTTATTCATCTTTTCACCTATTTTTGGATATCATCTATAATGATATAGATGATATCCATGCCATGTTCTCAATAAAACGTGACACTGCTGTACTAACGATACGTGTCTCCCCCCCACCTTTGAAGATTTAACTTTAATATTCACTTCAATTCTATCGTTTCGTATCGTATATGTTTCAGTTGCTCTTTCTTAGTCTCAGGATTTATTCCTAGAGGGATAGCCGTCAATTGCTTGGGTCTCTTCATACCTTTTCCGCCTCGTCCACGGTCATCAGCCTCTTTAAAAAGGCCTTTTTGTGTGCCGTCATGATTCTTTTTCCTACAGCAATATCGTGTTTTACACGGCTCCTTCTGTCTCACTTATCACTCACTTTCGAGGCGTCGTTTTTTAATTAACAATTATTTTAAGCTTCACGCTTCGCTTCGTATTCTGCACACAAAGTAGCCAAAGGGTACTTAAGAATCAAATTGGGGCAAAACTCGATTTAAAAAAATAAATAATATTAAATATTTCATTACACTAGAAAACATAATTAAGATAAGCAAGTAGATATACAAATACGTTAATAAAATATGAAAATCCTATTAATTTTAATAACAGTACAAAATCAACTCGGTCAGGAAGATAGATTGGTGTATTCGCATTAATAAGGGACCTAAATAGAAATGTTCATTATTCTATGATTAATTTCAAG
The DNA here is from genome assembly GCA_018249855.1 of Eueides tales michaeli. Lineage (NCBI taxonomy): Eukaryota > Metazoa > Arthropoda > Insecta > Lepidoptera > Nymphalidae > Eueides > Eueides tales. The sequence continues at coordinate 6,591 of DWMZ01004736.1, forward strand.
GCCTAGTCTACATTTTGATTAAGTAATTGGATATTTATGATTCAATTAAGGCTAATAAATACATGTTTGTGATTTTTTCTTGCAGCTTGACGAAGAATGTTGGTTGAAAATATGAAATATCAGTGTTTACGACCGAGTTTGATAGATTAAGGAAAACTACACTCTGTTCCTATAGATACACTTTCGTTTGCCAATTTACGCCGAATTTGGGAAATATTGCTTATTAGATGGCTACGATTGCTTTGTTATCGTCATTGCTACGAAAAACAAAAAATCAAATATTTAAATTTCTTAAACGGGGATCGAACTCACAATTTACAATAGAAGAACTACCCTCAATATTTATTAACTACAAGAAAAATACCAAGCGCAAAGATGCTAGGTATCGACAGCTCTGAACATTAACCATTCATAGAGTGCCGGATTTTATTCGACTGTTAAGAGCTAAACAAAATAAAAATCCCCAAGAGCGACCGTTCCTTTATTGGACAATAAAGTGCAAACACACTTTGCTACGCGATAGCGCCTATATACTCGCACTTACTACGAGACGGGCAAGAAAATTAAATTCGTGTCAGACCTTTTGTTTGTTGAGATTTTTATACTTTTTTTTATATAGTTTCACACTGTATCCCGCACGAGGCAGGGTAGGCAGAGGGAACCTAGTGTTAAGACACTCCGTTCCACTTCCGTACCCCACTTATCGCCGAATTTAAGGCATTGCGTGTTGAGTGGCGGAATTCAACGCCGCGATTTGCCTTATTACCAGAGCGAAGAAATGAAACATTAAATAATTATATTAAAATTATTAAATATTTCATTTCCTCGAATGGGGATCGAACCCACAACCTGTCGGTTACAGTCACACGCTTGTGCCACTGCGCCACGACAGGCGTCATGAATTTTTTATAATAAAATACAATATATTATATTGATGGTGAAAGTGTTATTATTGATTAAATAATTAGTAATAATGAGTCCTGTCACGAGTTAAAGATTGTAGGTTCGATCTATACTCGAGAAATGAAATACTTCTTGTTCTTAATTTTCTGCTCTGGTTAAAAAGGCTAAGCCCGGTGCATTTGAAACTTAAGGAGTTCCGCCACTAAACACTCAATGCCTCAGATTCGAGGGAAAGTGGGGGACGGAACGGAGTGTCTTAACACTAGATTCTCACTCTGCAGGAGTGATGCTTCTCACTCTGCATATATGCAGGATACAGTATGCTGAATGAGTGCGTAAGTGAGTAATACCATCATGGAGAAGCAGCATAGCATCTACTGTGAATTCTATGGAATCTTCAGAATCATATGCTTGTTTCAAAAAGAAACTTGAAATAAAAGTATACTCCTTTCTTCTCAGTCAGTATCGATGATTCTTGACAATGGACAAAATAATAGGTATGCAGAAACTGAAGTAACTGGGGTATCAATCTTTCTGACCACCGTCAGGGGCAAAACTTTTAGTAGAAATCGATTGAATTAAACATATAATTTACTGCTCCAGGAAATAAATATAATAAAGAGAAAATGGTGAATATTTAAATACTGGTGTATACTTCGATAGTTCAATCACCAAGTCAGACGTCAGAGTTATATCTGCCAAGTTTCATAATGATTCAATAGTTATCACATAGGTATAGCAATTTCTACCCATTTTTTTACATAAATTACAGCTAGTTGCTTTATATTAACTATGTATATCAAGAAATAAGACGCTTTAGAATTGAATTCATGTAAGCACTATATAGCTTCGACGTCTACTTTAGTTATTCGGAGACGTGTCCGAACATTTGCAATTTAAATGTCCTTGCGTCTCGAATTCCGCTTATAGTAGTTACCTACGAGTACTTGTACGAAACGTTAGATGTGAGCTGTTAAATTTACTCTAGGAACATATATGTATATCATTTGAATATATTTTGGTTTTATTAAAATTTTTATAAGGTCTTTTTAACTATATAATTGAATATAGGAAACTCAATTGGAACTACTTGTAATAATTGTGTTATCTTGTGTATTTTTTATTTTGTTGAGGCCTGTCGTGCGTGTGCCTGTAACCGACAGGTTATGGGTTCGATCTCCACTCGAGGAAATGAAACATTTAATATTTTCAATTTAAAATATTTAATGTTTCATTTCTTTGCACTGGTCATAACACAAAAGCACTATATTGACTTCCGCCACTCAACACGCAATGCCTCAAATTCGGCGGATGTTAGAGAACGAAAGTGGAACGTAGTGTCTTAACACTCGGTTGCCAAGTTCCCTCTGCCTGCCCTGCCATGATACAGCGTGAAGCTAAAAAAATTGTATTCTTTACGTTACTGGAGCAGATTATTGTAATTGAAATATATCTTTAATGCTAGATAATAGTGGTTTCGAATCGGGTTTAAGGTTTATCTATTTCTTGAATATTTCACTACTTTAATGCTACGTTTGATAGTGGTTAAATTTAAAAATTAAGTTATGCAGGAACCAACTAATATATGCCATTAGAGGTTACTACCAAGCCACACAAATTTAGGCTTAATTAAAATAGGTGTATTATTATATTTTTTATTAGCAACTCGCTTGCGGCTTCGCCCGCTTGAACTACTTTATTTTGTGTCCTAATAATATAATTACTTTTAAGACAATATCACTATATATTCTAAATAAAATTTCGCCTCAATGATTAAAATTTCTGTAATAATATAGCTAATTTGTGAATCTAAATACTTTAATTTAAGATAAGATAGAGAGAAAGGCTTACTTTCTTTTTTTACATAGAATAAACAATACTAAATAGTCTAGCTATTAAGGCTTAAAAAATATCTTTTCCTGGCAACCGTTTTTATTTAAAAAGCCTCTTCAACAAGCCGCCGAAAACTTCCAGTCTTCCTTGAGGTTATTTAAATAGATCACAGCGGTTGTCTAAAGGAATTGCTCTGTCGGGTGTCATTTCTACACTGTCGATGCTTTGACCACACTCTCGACACTAACTGAGCTACAGAGCTCTGTGTTGGGAAGTAAACTAAAATAAATGCGCATTGTGGTATTGTGGGAACAAAATGGAGTGCCAAAGTGAACAATATGGAAACTCTGATACAAATTAATCTTGAATTCGTCCCAAATGCCGATAGAAATCCCATTTAATATATGATATATAGACATTTTCTTGTGAGGTAAACTTAAATTATTGGTGCTCGAATCTACTACCTTTCCATTTACAGGCAGACGCTATTCCAATGCACTATTAGGACGTCTTATTTATATTTCTAGCCGACTGAAAGACTGTTAATCATATCAGATTTATGCCGCATCCCGCACCCGGCAGGGTACTTGGGAACCTGGTGTTAAGATACTTTTTTCAGTTCCCCACTCTTCGCCAAATTTGAGGCAATGCGTGTTGAGTGGCGGAACTCAACACCGCGCTTTTCCCTTGATACCAGAGCGAAGAAATGAAAACATTATATATTTAAGTAGAAAATTTGAAATATTTAATTTCCTTGATTGGGGTTTCAGCTTTTTTTATAATTATTTACTACTAACATTTTCCTAAACGGAATTTGAATTCACAACTGTCGCGTGTCAATCAACCTGAACCTTACCGTGGTCGGTTACCAAGATTTATGGTTCCGATAACTGCAGCCACGTGACAGTGTCACGTATCGGGAGATTTATCCACATTTCCACCGTTTTATCTATCTACCCCGACAAAATGTTGTCAACCCTCTTTATTATCGTTGATAGCTTCGTGAGGTGATCTCCACATAACTTACTTTACTTTACATAATATACTGACTTTATATATTTTAAATCATATTTTTTTATATGAAAAACGAAAATGAAAATTCTGTATAGTATGTGCTCAAACTGATTACAGCTACGGATTTGGGTTAGAATTTAAATAGGAAAAATAGGAAATGAATTATTATAATTTCTTTATTTTAACGTGCGTGGAGAACAAATTATTTGACATTTTCACTCTATCTACAATACTCTCTGCGGGATACAGTATGAAGCTAAAAAAAAATTGTATTATTTATTTTCAACAGATTTTTAAGAAAACGAAACATATTTATATGCATCAAAATCAAGTTTATGTTTTCTCCAATTTTTGCCATTTTATATGTATGTATTGAGGTATCATTTTACAATTTTTCTATTAGAAAAAAGTAAAACAGGTTACCAGTTCCCTCTGCCTACACTGCCATGTGCGGGATACAGCGTGAAGCTGGAACGGAGTTACTTAATATTAAGTTATCCTTATACTTCGCAATAAAGAAACAAAAAAATCACATTTATGATAAAAATATAGAAGTCGAGTCGCAATAAAGAAACAAAAAAATCACATTTATGATAAAAATATAAAAGTTACATTAAACATAGAAATTAGTAGCGTCACTACAGGAAATAAATTTTAAACGTCTTCTCTTCTCTGCGTTGAGACATGTCGTGGCGCAGGGACAATTCGTGTGACTATAAACGCGACAGGTTGTGGGTTCAATCCACACTCGGGGAAATAAAATGTTTAACATTTTCAATTTAGATATCTTATGTTTTAATTTTAACATAATAAGGTAACAAGACAAAGCGCGGCGTTAAGTGCTGCCACTCAACAGCCAATGCCTCAAATTCAGCGAAAGTGGGGAACGGACCAGATCGTATCTTAACACTATGTTCCTAAAATACTAAATTTAAAAACGTATAAAAATTTGGACGAAGCAGGATTTGAACCTGCGCCTCTTGAAAACCGTTCAAGCGCTCTGACCACTAAGCCATCCGGACGGATGGCTTAGTGGTCAGAGCGCTTGAACGGTTTTCAAGAGGCGCAGGTTCAAATCCTGCTTCGTCCAAATTTTTATACGTTTTTAAATTTAGTATTTTTCTTTCCTAAGTGTGGAATA
>DWMZ01004737.1:0-11480 GCA_018249855.1 Eueides tales michaeli
CTTATAGGTTTCTTGTCAATTCGAGACCTAAAGAAGCTTCTAAGCGACGGAAAATGAATATAAATACTATTTCCCGTCTAGACGTTCGTTTATAGAAGAAAGAATTCTTGATAATATGATCAAAAAATCATAAATACACTTCCAAGAGGTGCGGGTTCAAATCCCGATGCGTTCAAATTGGTATACGTTTTGTATATAAATATTTTTCTTTCCTAAAAATAAATTAGGATTTAAAAAAAATGTTATAAACGGCATATGGCACTCCATTCGCATTCAAACACTTTCGTTCCCCATTTTTAACCGATTTTTTTTTTAGCTTCACGCTGTATCCCGCACGAGGCAGGGTAGGCAGAGGGAACCCGGGAACCTAGTGTTAAGACACTCCGTTCCACATCCGTTCCCCACTTTCCGCCGAATTTGATGCATTGCGTGTTGAGTGGCGGAACTCAACGCCGCGCTTTGCCTTATTACCATTACCATATTAGATATATCATTTCCTAAACCGGAAGTCGAATCCACAACCTGTCGCATTAGAGCCAATAACTTGTATCACTACATGATATAAGATCTTTCTTGGCTTCACGCTGTAACCCGCATATAAAAGGATAGGCAGAGAAAACTTAGTGTTGAAACACTTCGTTTTTCACGCGTCCAATTTTCAAGATATTCCGTGTTGAGTGGTAGAATTCAAACTCGCTTCTCTCTTTACTGGAGAGAAAATTACAATTATAATATTAAACAAAGTATTTGTCTAAACTAAGCATCGAATCCCACACCTGCTAAGTCTATAACTATGACGCCTTCATTAAATTACTGGGTATGTTTTGATATTAAATTGAAATTTCCCCGCTTTATCCGTATTTGCCCAGCTAATCGATAATTTATGGTAATTGTATGCACATCACTATTTGTATGCGTTATCTTCGAATTGCAGCTACAGTGTAGTGATGGGCTTCGATATATCGATGTTTTGCGAGAGGCTTGATATATCGATGCTTTTTTTTTAGTGAAAGTCTGGCGTGGCGCAGGTCCGAATCGTGTGGCTGTAAATGGTGGGTTCGATCCCCACTCGAGGAAATGAAATATTTAAAATTTTCATTTCTTCTTTCAAATTTGGCAGAAGGTATGGAACGGAACGGAGTGTCTTAACACTAGGTTCCTAAGTTCCCTCTGTCTACACTGGCATGTGCGGGATAAAATAAAAGTATTTCACGTTTTTGCCTAATGTTAAGATACTATGTTTACCGTTTTTTATTTTTTTACGAGTGGCGGAACTCAACGCCGAGCTTGTGTTAAAATAATATTTAATATTCCTTTCTAGTACCATAAAAACTGTTAACTGTTAAAAAAAAACTGTCGATAAAAAGATTAGACACAGCAAATTTCATATTAATGCCATTACTTCTTGAACGCAAAATATTCTTTATAGCTTCAGGCTGTATCCCGCATATACACTCCGTTTCCCACAAACCGCGTTAAGCTACCCAACTCAAAACGCAATATTTCAAAAATTGTGTCATGAATTGGCAGCCGAGTGTCTTAACACTAGGTTCCCAAGTTTCCTCTGCCTACCCTGCCATGTGCAACATATAACGTGAAGTTGTGGTAAGTTTCCTCTTTTTACCTGGCATTAGCGTGAATACCTTCCCAAGTTTCCTCTGCCTACCCTGCCATTAGCGGGATACTGCGTGATTAAAAAAAAAATATCATTTATATCGACACTTTTACATATAAGCGGCAATTCACTAGTGCTTATATATATTTATATATATACATATGTAAATATTTGTCCTATTGCATCGTCGGTTTGTTTGTACAGCGCTAATGACTCCTAATTTGTTACTACTGTGTGTTGGATTGTGAAATAAATATATATTTTTAGCTTCACGCTGTATCCCGCATTTTGCAGGATAGGCAGGAAACAGAGTGTTAAGACACTGTTCTTCCACTTTTCTGTTTTCAAGGCTGTATGAGTAGTGTGATGAATTTTAGTGCAAATAATTTGTTAAACTAAGTCGAAATCGAACCTGTAGCCGTCTTTAGATACTGTGCCACTGCGCCACGACAGTCTCAGTTCTGTCTTTTATGGACGTTATGGAAACCATAACAGTTCACACACAAAATATGTTAATAAGATTATTTTTAGTATTGTATTATTTAATTTAATTAAAGGTGTCGATAAGTGTATATGGGCGCAATTCGTTATGTGTAAAGTTGTTATTGTTTTTAAATATATTTTATAACTAAATAAAAAATGATATTATAAATAACCTTTTTGTAATAACAAATTATATCTTGAAATGTATTAATTAACGTATAAAAATTTGACGAAGCAGGATTTGAACCCGCGCCTCTTGGAATCCGTCCAAGCGCTCTGACCAACTAAGCCGTTCCTTCTCACCAAGTTCCGTCGATATTTTTATACGCTTGTTACAACTTATTTATGTTGTTAGCATCTCTGTAGCGAGGTTTTTACAAATTACCGCTCCCCAACGACAATTCGTTAGAATTATAAATTTCCACACTTTAAAAATAGTAAAAATATTGTCTATTCAAGTTTCATAATAAATAAATAATTCCTTGATTGTTAAAATTTAATGATTAAATATTGAAAATAAAACGAATTGAAACTCTAGGTTCCCGGGTTCCCTCTGCCTACCCTGCCATGTGCGGGATACAGCGTGAAGCTAAAAAAAAAAGAATGGACCTCGCTTTTATGTGTATCCTGACGCCATCGCCATCTTTAAGCTAATATGGTAAAACATGAAGAATTATTTATTAAAATTATTGTAATTTGTGTAAAATAAATTATTTAGAATAATGTAAAATTGTATTTGTAATTAATTAAGAATATTGAACTGTTCGTTATTATATAATTTAAATTACTTGTCATAACGGAAGTTGCAGTTGCAAGTTGTAAAATTTATTCAAAAAGCTTTTATTGAAAAAGCTCAGATTTCTGTAAAACGGTTGAATACTGTACAAGCTCTCGTACGAGATTAAAATAAATAATATTACTGTGTTTTTCATTGTAAAACGGACTCTTTAAAAGAAAATATAGGTGTAGGCGCCGACATATACTTTGTCCATTTTATATAAAGCTAGTGTGCTGTTCGCGGCTTCGCCCGCTTGGACATTTAGTTTCACATTCACATGATATGGTAGGCGGAGGGAACTTGGAAACCCAGCGTTAATACACTCCGTTCCTATATATACACTTTAGTTCCCCACTTTCCACCGCACGAGGTGTTGCTAGTTAAGTTAATGCCGCGATTTGCCTTGTTGCCACAGCGAAGAAATGAAAATATTAAATGTTTGGTTTCCTTTAGTTAAAACCGAGCCTTAGCGCACTTGGGAACCTAGTTTGAGGGGTTAAACATTAGGTTCCCAGGTTCCCTCTCCCTATTCCACTACTGACACAGCGTGACACATTTTCACAAAATTTAATAACCCTAAAATTAATTGTGCCCCTAAAAAAAGAACACTTCAGAATTTGAATCCGCGATCTTCAACACGTATCGCTAAGCCAAGGGTAACAATATGACAAAGGGTGTGAAGTACGTATGCGGGCGGACATGAGTGCTCAGCAGTATTATTTAAACCTTTTTAAACTATATACATTTTGTACAGCTTCTGATTATCAATGAGGGTGCAGGTTTGATTTTTAGGTGATGTAATATTTTAGTTTCACGCTGTATCCCGCAAAAGCAGGATAGGCAGAAGGTTATGTTAGATTAGGTCAGGTTAGGAGCCGTCCATTAATCACGCGATGTTTTTTTAGCATTTACTTAATGTTCAACATTTTCATTTCTTTGCTCTGGCAACGAGACGTTGAGTTCCGCCACTTAACACATAATTTCTTAATGCTCAGGGGAAAGTGGGAAACGGAGTGGTATAATGGGAACGGCTATTATAACGCTAGGTTCCCAGGTTCCTTTTTATTGAAAATTTAAATATTTCAATGCTTACACAATTCCAGACCAAATAAGTTCGCCTAACCTTAATCAATCACTTCCACTGCGCCATGACGGTGTAAGATTTTAATTCAGACGATATTTTTGGCAATCAACACATAATTATCTGCCAAAAATTTGCAATTTAAGAGAAAAATGTGATAAACAAACAAACAGAAAGTGATATAGAACCTCACTTGGACATGACAAATTGCTGACAAGAAATTAACGATTGTTTACGTGAATTAATTTATGTTATTTTGACATTGGTAGTGGTAGCAGCTTCAAATTCGAGCCAAAAATGTTTTTTTTTATATAAAAATTATTGTTTTACTCTCTTTTCTGTGAATGACAAGGAAGGCCGAGGGAACCTAAATAGGGAGCCTTGTGTTAAAACGATTAACTGTTTTTCGGCTTACAGATAATGTTTCTAAATTTTGTCTGTTGAGTGGCGTAATTTAACGCCGGACTTTGTTTTAACTGATCTGGGAGAATATTAAGTATTAAAAATATAACTCCAAGATATATTCAAATTATACTTAATAACAGCGGGAACAAAAATTAAACTCTTTGGTGATCTTATAAAATCATATAATATAACTGAGCTAGCTTCACTACAGACAGAGGGACCCAGTGTTAAGACACTCTGTTCCCATTATGACACTTTTGTTCCCAACTTTCCGTTGAGTTCTGAAAACATTGCATATTGAGTGGCTCAACTCAACGCACGCCTTGTTACCAAAGTGAGAAAATGAAAATATTAAATATTTCATTGCCTTGAGAGGGGATCGAACCCACAACCTGTTGCGTTTACAGTATCTATATTACATAATAATTATATTAAAATAACAACAATATAGGCTATATTATATAATAATTATATTAAAATAATAACAATATAGGCTATTTTATATAATAATTATATTAAAATAACCAAAATTGTAGGCTATATTATATAATAATTATATTAAAATAACCAAAATTGTAGTTATTTTCTTTACTTTTCTCTTTTTGTTCATTTCAATTATAAGTCTTATAATTTTGTTTGGTGTAATAAAGTATAAATAAATAAATAAATAACTTTCATGAAGCTTTTATGGTTTCGATGGCATTTAAGAAAAGGCTAAATTCAATATCTATTTGTAGACGTAATGGCGCATCAAAACTGCGTCTGGCTGTAAAATTCACAATCGAGAGAATTAATTGTTTTATTTTTAGTTTTATACATAGCGCGGCGTTTAGTTCCGCCATATATCACGCAATGTCTCGAAATTGGGTAGATAGAGTCTTAATATTAATCGTCCTCTGCCTATGGTTAGTTGCGTGATACGGCGGAAAGCAATCATTTGTTTTTATGAATAATTAATAACAATGATAATACAATATAATATGTAATTATACTAATAAAAATAATTAAATGATACACTTTTTATATGGAGAGTGGGGTACGCAAGTGTTATCGGGGGGAACGGGAACACTAGGTTCCCAATTTTCCTCTGCCTAACCTATGTCATGTGCGGGGTACGGCGTGAAGTGGAAAAAAATATTACAAGCTTTTTTCTATGGCTGTCTGTGTGGTCTAATAAAATTAACTATTTTTTTCTGTTAGTTGTAGCTTGTAGTCTATAGCCTATTAAAGTGGATACAAAATTGTTTATTTTATTAATTTCGTATGAAATCCTGAGATTTGCGAGTTTAATCATACAAACTCATCTGCAATTGCAAACCGATCAAGTATAGAAAGCCTCGTCGAAAGCCCGGCGTTGCAAATAAGCAGAGGGAACCTGGGAACCTAGTGAAAAAACATTGTTCCCATTAAGATTCCTCCGTTGCCACTGGCTACAGATTTGGCATTGCCAGCCGTTGCGTACTGAATGGCGGAACTCAACGCCGCGCTTTGCCGTGTTACCGGTGCCAAGAAATGAAAATATTAAATTTCATCGAGTGAGCATCGAACCCTCAACTTAGGTAGCATATAGTAATACTAAATTAAGTAATAGAGGCCTGTCATGGCGCAGCGGCACAAGCGTGTGACTGTAACCGATAGGTTCTGGATTCGATCCCCAGTCGAGGAAATGAAATATTTACTATTTTCAATTTAAATATTTAATGTTTCATTTCTCCGCTCTGGTAATAAGGCAAAGCGTGACGTTGAGTTCCGCCGCTCAACACGCAATGCCTCAAATTCGGCGGAAAATGGGGAACGGAAGTGGAACGGAGTGTTTTAACACTAGGTTTCCGGGTTCCCTCTGCCTACCCTGCCTTGTGCGGGATACAGCGTGTAGATAAAATAAAAAATACGTAATATAAATATAATTATAATGAATAGTGTCAAATGAGGCGCAGAGCACAAGCGTGCAATTGTACACGCGACAGGGTGTGGGTTCGATTTCCACTCGAGGAAATAAATATTTAGTAATTTTTTTCTCGCTCTGGTAACGGAACAGATAGAAAAGTGGGAATTGGAAGTGAGGAATCTTAATGTAAATGGAGTGTGTCGACACTAAGTTCCTAAATTCTCTCTGCATACATACTATGTAGTGGATAAAGCTTAAAGAAAAAAAGAAGAAAATAGTTAGTTAAATTTAAATTATTTTCCTTTCTCCGTTCAGGTATACAATCCACGGCGTGGAGTTCCGCGCCTCAATAAGCAGAGTAACGGTATGGTAATAAACAGAGTGTCTTAACACTACCCTAAACCACAAAACATTGAATATTTATAACTTAAAATACAAAAAAATCAATATTTACTTACTTATTTACGTTCCCTCAAAAAAAATATGTTATTAAACAATCAATTACGTCTTATACATTTGAAATACGTTCAGAACTAGAGCTTTTAAGTTCATACGATCAATATCAATGTAATTCTATGAAAGTTTCTTTAAATATATATATAAGTATATATAAAATAGGCTTACCCTTTACGAAATATGGTAGAAAAGATGTTTGAAACTGTATGGTAATTCACTGACACACACTACGTATACGTATATATTTGACTGACTGCACTGACATGCAACACGGACGGTGGTGTAACGCGGACTGAGGCAAGGAATTTTGTTTTGTAGCTTTCGTGGCGACAGTGTTGCCTGATTTTTGATGGAATTTTTGCCTTTTTTGTTATGTATGTGTTTTTAGGTTGTTTTTACTGCTTCACACTGTATCCCGCATATGACATGGTAGACAGAGGAAACTTGGTAACGCAGTGTTAAGACACTCCGTTCTGTTCTCCACTTTCCACCGAATTTGAGGTATTGTGTGTTGAGTGGTGGAACTCATCGTTGCGTTTTGCCTCGTTACCAGATCGATGGAATAAAAATATCAAATATTTCATTTCCTCGAGTGAGGATTGAACCTACTACCTGTTGGTTACAGTCACACGCTTGTGTCGCTGCGCAACGGCGGGCTTAAAAATGTGTATGTGGTTATAATATAATAATTGCATTAATTAGAAATATTTTGACACAAAAGGACTTTTCACGCTAAGGCTTTATAACGTTTTTATGCCGAGGGCTTAATGTTTCGCTCTCCACTCTCTAGCTATTTTTTAAGACATTAATTATTGGGTGGCGAAACTTAACGCTGTACTTTTTTCTCTTTACCAAAATAAGAAAATTGAAACAAGTAATTATCTTAAGTGGAAATCAAACCTAATTAAATATTTTGATTGATTAATTGATCAAATATCGTTTACTTTAGAGTGTGTTAAGAACTCAAGATAATTTCTGTTTACAGAAATAATTATTATTTTGTTTTCAAAGTGTTTTTAGTAATATTTGAAAGTCTTATAATCTAATTTTTTGAAAATTTTCTATATTTTCTACATAAAAAATATTTTTTTCTTCTTTAGTACGTACATTTATAATTGATTGATCAAGTGTTGTTATTAATAAGCCCTTTTCCGAATTATCAAAACAGCGGTCATACTGTACCACAATACACAGATGCGGTAAAATTCGTGTGACTTTGATGTTACATGTGACTGGACTAGTGCTTACAGTGCTAACGGGTCGGAGCATTGACATTATTTTGACGTCCCACGTCAATGACACTATCGTCACTTTCCTCGATTATGAAAAATGTATACAAGCATTTTACCATCTTCATCGACTACACTACATACTCCATTCATGTTTATATCAAAAAATACTTTATTCGGTTATGTTTAACTTGTCAAATTCGTAAGCACACTCACAAGGGGTCCGAATTATTAATACAGCTGACAGATGTTGGCACGCTCACTAAATTGGATCCCACGTTAGTAGTTGAAATCTAGTTTCTACTGTTTTCGTAATTCAGATAGCCACCTTATTGATAAATTATTTCAAATAATACATACTTACATAAAAATCCAAAATCAAAAAAAATGTAAGCAAATATAAACAATTGAAACCTCAATTTCGTTTTATCTCTTGTTAACTCTTCATACATACTAATTTTTGTATTTGACTATAAAACAATTAAAAAAGAAACACAAAAAGAAACAACCAAAGACCCACAATAATTACCCTGAAAACAGGGTAAATTTCCAACACACGAACACTATCTCGATACCTGTATTACACACACATAGACATTCCCTACGTTCTCCCCACACACACAGTCACAGTTGATTGACACAAACGGGTTTGAGATTCGACTCCCGTGCAGGGGAAATGGTTCCGGGGGGTCATTATGAGCTTTTGATTTCTATTTCTTGTCATAATACCAATTATTACGGTTTATGTAATTATGAAATTGTGTGTGTTGTTTCTGTTTCATTATATTTTGTAGGAAATATTATTAGAGCATTTTTTAAATAATTTATGAAAGGAGAGAATTTTAATTAAGATTAAAATATATTAAAATTTAATTAATTTCGTATTTCATTTAACCGTCGAGACGCAGCAGCGCAAAGTCAAAATTTTAGCGCGATGGTTTTGGTTCGATTCTAAACGAGGTATTTTTGATTTTCTAGCTCTGGCAGCAAGATGAAGCGCGGCGTTCAGTTCCGCTGAGGCGTTGTTTTGTTAAAATCATGAAAGTTGTGTTTTATTTCATTTGATTATAAGAATTACTATTAGAACGTAAATAATAGGAGCGGGTGTGTCCCAGTGAGAACAAAGTGTGCGACAGCTGGCGTTGAGATTACTACACGGAGGATAGATTATATTCACTTTATCTTATTTCTCCGCTTTGGTAGGCTAAGCGCGGCGTTGAGTTTCGCCACTAAATTTGAATTGATTGGGTAGGATGGCTTGTGTTCACACTAGGTCCCTTCTACCCACTGTACTATATGCGTAAAGTAAAGTTAAGTGTACAAATCAATTTATTATATACTAATACACCTATTGTTTTCAATAAAGAATATTATTTCCAAGACAAAAAGCGCGGCGTTGTGTTCCGCCATATTACAAACAATACCCTAAATTCGGCGGAGAGTGGGGAATAGAATGGAGTGTTATGACATTATGTGCCTAAGTTCCCTCTGCCTACCCTGTCATGTTCAGGATGCAGCAAGAAGCTGAATAAAACCACCAATCTTCTTGTGTCTACGTTTATGTTAAAACTATTCTCTCCATCTCTCATTCGTCTGTAAGTTTTTTTTAACTAAAATGTTTTGCCCATCATCTATGATGATGAGCGGGCCACATCATCATAGAGTTTAATAAAGGTTCCATATATGATATACAGCGTGACCCTACGAAAAAAGCTCATAGACTGAAAGTAGGGAACGTCGGTGTCTCAATGGGAACATTGAGGTTCCCTCAATCCACTCGCCTATATGCGGGATACAGCGTGAAGCTGAAATAAAAGTGTTAGAAAAAAAGTAATCACACCGTACATATAAGTATTCTGTCACGTCACTCACTATCAGTCAACGTCGAGAGCACAAGGCATTATTCAAATTTGTGAATATATTATCGTTAGACCAAATTTTCATATAAAGTGAATATTTGGTTCAACTAGCGATGGTATAAGGTTCTATTTCGCTTTGAGAACTGCAGTTTAGATAGAAAAATAAAATGCAATTGCTATGTAGAAAGAAAAATGAATGTACGTAAAACGGAGTGTCTTAACACTAGGGTGAAAAAGTTATATACCCGCCTGCGGCTTCGCCCGCTTGAATTACACTATGTTATATACTAATCTCAATTACTTTCTTGCTGTCATTACTTTATCACTTTTAAAACAATGTCTGTATATTGAAAATTGAAAATTCAGCTAAATTGATAAAAATATTGTAGCAATTTTGTCAAAGTAAATATTTTCAGTTGAAGTAACGTTTTTATTTATAAACGGATTTAAATAGAAATAGTACTAAATGCTAACGTAAGGTTGCCAAAATATACATAATAGTGAAAACTGCATTTAAATCTGGTTAGCAGCTCCTAAGGTTAGCGTGTACAAACAAACAGACAAGCAAACAGTCAAACAGACAGACAAACAGACGGACAAACAGACAGACAGACAGACAAACAGACAGACAAACAGACAGACAAACAGACAGACAAACAGACAGACAAACAGACAGACAAACAGACAGACAAACAAACAGACAAACAGACAGACAAACAGACAGACAAACAAACAGACAGACAGACAGACAGACAGACACAAAAAGTTTAAAAATCACAATTTTGGGTTTTATTAAAGTAATAAACAAATAATAGCGTGTGGCTGTAAACGACAGGTTCTGAGTTTGATTCCCAGTCGAGGAAATGAAATATTTATTATTTTCAATTTAAATATTTAATATTTCATTCCTTCGCTCTGATAATAAGGCAAAGCGCGGCGTTGAGTTCCGCCACTCAACACGCAATCCCACAAATTTGGCGGGTTCCCAAGTTCCCTCCGTCTACCATGCCGCATGTATGGGATACAGCGTGAAACTAAAAAAAAGAATGAATATTTTTTGTACATATATATTTATTTTAGTGTCTGTCGTGGCACAGGGGCACAAACGTGTGACTGTAAACGCGACAGTTCGTAGATTTGATCCCACTCGAGGTTATGAAATATTTTATATATTAAAATTAAATATTTCATATTCAAGAAACAGCAGGATGGAGGCCTGTCGTGGCGCAGCGGCACAAGCGTGTGACTGTAACCGACAGGTTCTGGTTATTTAATGTTTCATTTCTTCGCTCTGGTATTAAGGCAAAGCGCGGCGTTGAGTTCCGCCACTCAACACGCAATGCTTAAAATTTGGCGAAAAGTGGGGAACGGAAGTGGAACGGAGTGTCTTTACACTAGGTTCCCGGGCCTGCCTATCCTGTCCTTGTGTGGGATACAGCGTGAAGCTAAAAAAAAAATAGCACGATGCAATGCCTCAAATTTGGCGGAAAGATGGCAACGTAATGGAGTGTCTTAACACTAAGCGATCACAACGACCACTCTCGTCGTAAACTCAAGTAGAACGGACTATGGTGTGTTTTGAGCGTATAGATAAATAATATATATGGTTAGGAAAAGAAGCAAAAGATTTAAGAGATTAAGTTTTAATCTGTAAAAATAAATTTAAATAATTATTGATTACATTGA
>DWMZ01004738.1:0-11477 GCA_018249855.1 Eueides tales michaeli
AAAACTCCCATGTTCTTGAATCCCCCTTGCCAGTCGTTCGCCATGGCCTGCAATCGCAATTCAAAACGAAACACGGTTGCAGGCCATGCCCAGGGTGCACCACGTGGAGGTGACTGGCATGCACCCCAACTCAGACAACCTTGTGTTAAGACACTCTATTCCGTTCCCTATTTCCCACCGCATTTAAGCCATTGCCTGTAGAGTGGCGGAACTCAACGCCGAGTTGAGTAGGTATGCTTAATATAAATATAAATTATGTAAATACAAAAAAAATACTACAATACAATACAGTATAATACAAAACAATAAAATACAACGCAATATAAATACAACGATTTCCACATTCAATAATCCTCTAAAACTGTATTGTTCTATTTTATTAGTTTATTCAACTTATTGTTGATTCTTGGGAATATTAATCATTTAAGTAGGCGTGAATAGTTTTGTAAAAGATTTATAGTAAATTCAATTTATTTGAATGTTTTCTCACGAAGAACATAGAACGAAATAAAAATATTGCTATCCCCTAAGCGCTTTTACTGAAAGCTCCAATAGGTTAATGTTTCTACGTGAACAAGAAAAGTTGATGAGGAAATTAATGACTTGCAAAATATAGTGAAACTTATAAGAAATTGTGTAGTGGAGTTCAATTTACCCAGTACAAGCGAAGTATAAAGCAATCTATACTCTAAATTAAATAACAGTCTTATTTTATGTTATAGTATTTTTATAGTTATCTGTTGTAAATACCATAAACAAATTACGTGTAGATTAATAAATAAGAGACTTGACATCCTTGGATGCTTCAAATCAATGTTTTCTGATTTCAAAGTTATGTTTAACTGAAATTATTCAGTTATGCAGCATCTGCCTAATTTCAGTAATGGCACTGTAAATGCTATTACTGACATTAGGCATATACTACGTATGTATGCCATAAATATCAAAGTCAAAAAAAAATGAGTACCATAAAATCTCTAAAAGATGTCTAATAATTCGACGGAAAGTGGGGAACGGAAGTGGAACGGAGTGTCTTAACACCGAGTTCCCGGGTTCCCTCTGCCTACCCTGCTTCGCGCAGAATACAGCGTGAAGCTAAAAAAAATTATTAAACTTCTTTATCTCAAAAGGTAAAAATCAGAACTGTGATAAGATCACATTTTGGTCCGTCTGTCTATCAGTCAAGACCATTTATATATAGATTGTATTCATGTGCTAAACTGAAATAAATATCAAATATCCAGGTCATCTACGAGTATCTCTTAGAGTACAAAATAAACTAAACACTAAACGTCTAAGTTAACGGAATCAAAAGATACAAATATTGATTCATCGTTTTTCGTTACTACAGTTATAAAATTTGGCACGTAATAAATATATAAAATTAATATAAAATTCTACAGTTATAAAATTTGGCACGTAATAAAAACTTATAATACAAGTATAGGAAAAAATCCGACGTTTATTGGTATTTCATAGAAAAGCACTATTACAAACCTTCTTCGTATTTTATTCCATCAACTCAACCAACCATTTTTTAAACTGTTTCTACTGCTTGGTTTCATTTCTTTTTTAGTTTTAACTTTCTTTGACAAATGTTATTTATTTTTCTAATATCCATTATAAATATTGAAAGCTACATTACCACAGTGCAAGTATAGTTTTCAAGTTACTTTTAATATAAAGTACAAAAGCGATGTCCTTACAAAATATTACATTGGAGATTTCCAATATCTCTTAGATTATATTCTTTCTTCCATTTGAGATCACTACGAAATTGCTAAATCTTTCCGATATACAGGTGCTTCTTAATTCTGCCATTGATAAAATGTTATTTAAACTAATATTGTAATATAACATAGTTTGTTTGATTGAGCGCGCTTATCTCGCGTATTGATTTCAATATTTTTTAAGTTGAATTTCTTTTATCAAGGGAAGTTACGGCCTATGTGACATAACGTACATAAATCAATCAACATAATACACCGTACCTGTAATCGGAGATACCTTGAAAAGTTAGCATATGTTGGACGTCATATACAACTATTGATTGTTTTTATTTGATCACGGGGACAGGGCTACGGGTAAAGGCTAGTCTTATATTTAGAGTCAGAGAGTTGCTATTCTAAAGAAAAAGAAACAAAAGACCTTCATCGTCTAGTTTCTTTAGTTAAATTCGTAGTGAAGTTGTTGATTGCGCAGCCATCAGAATTAAGAGCTTTTGAAATTTGAAAAAATGCTACAGCTTTGCTTGTAGGCATGACGATTGTGGGTCCGATTCGTACTTGAAGAAATATTTTGTTTATTTTTTGGCAATAAAGAGATACACCGTAAAGCTATCTAACGTAAATAACGTATACATATTTTAAAAAGAAACAGGATAATCACAGAAAAACTCGTTTCTTCATAAATTTTTGTTGATCATAATTTCTTCCAATCACGTCAAATCTGTACGAATAATTATGTTAATCGTTAATTTTACGATTAATTATGATAATCGTAAAGATCTGATGTGATTGAAAGAAATTAAGATCAACAAAAATTTATGAACAAACGAGTTTTTCTATGATTATCCTGTTTTTTTTAATATGTATACGTTATTTACGTTAGATAGCTTCACGCTATATTCCTTTCATATAATAGTAACAAAAATAAGCCCTACATAAAGTACTTGTTTGTGCTTGAAGAAAGTATTATTTACTTGAAAAACCTTCAATTCTTCTATACATATTTAGATTTTGATTTGATTACAGAATTATATCTGTAAATAGACATCGTCTTCTAATACAAATTTTACGACCCTTATTCTAACAAAAGATGCAATTAAGGTCCCTTTTCGTTGTACTTAACCTTATCTTAAATAAATTTCTTTGATCACCCAAACTCGTCGTTTTCCGCGTGAACTAACAAATGTTAAATGAACTGTTAATATTAGCAATTTTAATTTATTTTCATAATTAGAATGTAATGAAGGGTCAAACCGTGAAAACGCTTATTTTATTTTATTTTTAATAGTTAATTATTAGCTTCACGATGTAACCCGAATATTGCAAAGTAGGCACAGTAAACCAAGTTTTAAGACATTTTCTTTTTTCCTTCCCCAATTTTCAAGATAATGCGTATGGAATCTGGTATAACAACTAAATGCCGTGCTTATGAGGAAAAAGTGAGAAGCTAAAAACTTTTATACTAGAGTACTACAATGGTCTTATAACTTTTATTGCAGTAATATATCTTGATGTCACATACTCCGCCGCGGCCGTTGCGTCTTGTTTTACTTTACATATTTCTCACTAAGGTGTAGAATTTCTTTAAAAATATACTGTATACTGCAATATATACACCGTAACACGTCGCAAAGTACTCCGGGCAACGTTACTTACAATGCAAGCTTGTTATGGAAATATTCTAACATTGTAAAACATATTTACATACATTTACACATACATCACACTCGTCCATCGAAAAAATTTTAATTAAGAAATATCCTTTATAATACGGAAAAAATACGTCAACACGAACATACGCATTTATGCTTAATTTTTGTCGTATTTTGTAAAAAAATCGTGTTTACCAACTGTGCCACGCTCAATTATAGCTTCTTAATTTTTATTTCAAAATTAATTTATAATTTCCAAGCACAAAAAGGCTGTAAAGCTATAACTTATGATTTAAGCGCTCAAACTATGAAGCAATTATAAGTTCCAGTAAAAGAGCAAAGGCTCCGACAATAAACGACGCTCGAACCAAGTTAAGATTAATCAATACAATTTCCTCAAGATTCCAGATTGTAATAAAAACGACGAGATGCTATTGCGGAAGACCAAAATACCTGCTTTCGTGCGACAGAATAACGAGAATGTCTTTCGCCTCTCTATGAGAAGTTATGTTACGATCGTTTCTACAAAATTGCCTTTGAATTTTATTTTTCCACCAATCTTCACTACTTCCTATTCTTAAATATAATAAATTAATGTAAAATATTTTCTATTTTTTTATAGGTGTATTCCGCAGATGGAAGGGACCAACTTTTAACCCAATTAAATTAAAATCATTAATAAACTATTTAGTTTGTAAAAAATGAAGAACTTAATTGAAGTAGTTTTTAAATATTAAAAGGTGTAACGTATTTGATACTCCGCTAAACTCATGAGAAATGAATCACAGTTACAGAATTTTAATATAGCATTATTAGCTTTTAAAACGACAAGAATACTTGTTACTAAAGATTAAAGTAATAATTTATTTGATACAAAGTTAATAACTTCAAGGCACATCGCGGTATTAATAAGCTATTGTGTTACTGACTATTATTGTGTATGTACACTTATATTGTCATGACATCATTTTTGAAAACTCAAATGAACTCAATAATTAAATAAGCTCCGAATTGAGGAGAATAAATTGCAAAATATGAACGCGTGGATAGTCTATAACATATTTGTCATGTCATATTTTGTATTTCTTAATAAATTTGCATTAAAGTTTTAAATTTTCATGCTAATTAACTTTCCTGGAAATAAACTATTACAAAGCGTTAAGCTGTAAACACGATGGCTGTTTCTTTGATTTTATTCCCACATAAGACTCAACGTGGGTCCTATACTAGGCCAAATAGTGTCTTGACGTGAAGTATATCAACTACATCGCTATAGCAACTACCTCCAGTTTTTTGAGGCCAACTTGGCCTTATTATCCTGACGATAGCGATACTGGTAGGCACTCGAAACGTTAAAGCTCAATGTAACGATGCTGGGGGTGGCTGTAAGAGCAGTGTTCTCGAAAACTAGCAACAGAACAATTGCGTTTTCTTACTTAAATTCTCAAATTCAGTGTTATGGTTTCTTAGCTTATTGAGCAATTAGTAACTCGATCATACAACGGGAATGTAGTTGTTGTGTATTATATTGTGTATATATTATATACTCTGCATTAGAACATTTTACTTAAGTGTTTTTATTGTTGTTTAAAATAAAATAGCTTCACGCTATAGTCCGCCTAATATTACAACTCTCTGCTTCTAACTTTTTCTCCAATATTGAATTTAAATGAAATAACAAAACATAGCGCTGCGCATAATCATGTAATAAAAGCAAAGAAATTAAGATAACACATTCAACTTAAAAAGCTGCAACACTTCAGCCTAAAATGTAATTTAATTTAGTTTTTATTTTTAGGAGTCTCCTAAATTATGTTATTATCACATAATACCGCTGTTATCATTTCGCCACACGGTCAAAGAAATTTAAGTTTAAATTACAACTCTACTATAAAGTGTATTTTAACGTAAACAACTAACAACAAGTGCTTTTAGGTTTAAAGCTGGAGTTAAGTTACAAGCAATGAAGGTGGACAAACGAAGCCGATGTAATAAAGAAAACAGTAGAAAAGATATACGGATTTTTCTCGTAAAAGTTTTTAAAAATTGAAGTTGTCTTGGCGCAGCGGGACAATATGTTACTAAATACGACGGTGGTAGGTTCGAGTGTACATTGGGGCACTGAATTATTTTTCTCACTCTCATAACAAAATAAAGTGCGTCGTTAAACCCCAATGTTTCTAAAATAAGATTTTCGAACTGGGATAAAGGCAAAAGGAAGAGGATCCCTCTGCCTACCCTGCATATATGTACGTGAGTTTATAAGAACATCATTTAAAAAAGTTTAATATGGATACTAGTCAAAAAGGAAAAGCCTGACATGAAGTGAAAACCTCTGAGTTCAGACACTCCATTTTTATATTTCACTTTTCGATATATTACTCAGCGAAACTTATAATTGCATTTTAACCTTAATACTAAGGCGGTGAAGAGAATTTGACGTGCAACTAGCATTCGATGAAAAGTTACTCTAACTAATATAATGTTTGACGTGTTAGATACAATACGTTACATACGTACGTACTACAATACGTTTGGTACAATACGTTGCCCATAAAATGTTTGTAAAATGTCGTAAAATGTTAAAAGTTACTGTATGTTATGAAACTCGGCCCCCTAGAGTATTGTTGGTTTTGACGACGGTCTGTACAATTTATTTCTATTAATATTAATTAACTTATAATTATTATTGGCTTACAAGTTTTATTATATAATTACAAAAAAAAATCCAAATTTTTCTAAACAATAAAACTTGGTATTGTCAATTTTCTAATTAGATAATTTGGTTACCCCAAGACGGGTTCCTTTAATTTATTTAATTTAAGTTACAAACAGTGTTAAAGAAGAATAATTATTATGTATAAATACAAATATACAAAACGATATAAATTTATAAGACTATCAATAGAACTGGGCGCATATCTTGATAGCTTTGGCAAATACCTGTATGATACAGTTATATAAACTAAGGAAAAATATATCAACTTTCCCATAATATTTTAAAAAACATTTTCACTAAAATTGTTATGAACAGCATTTTTGTTATATTTTAATATTTTTATTCGTATAGAGGATATTTTTCTTTTATTTCTGGACGTGTTTTAGCGATTTTTAATTAAGCTTTGTATGCGGTTGCAGTTATATTGCATAGTAGACTAAAGGAAGGTTACGTAGCTTGGTAGCCGCTTGGAACCGCTCGGATTCGGGTCACTACGTGTTGAGTGGCAAAACTCAACGCTGCGCTCTTACCAGAAACAGATAGGGGAGGGAAGCAAATGAAGATCGGATATTGTACAACCTTAGCAATTAAAGTCGCTGCTTACGATGGACTGCAATAAAGTACTGTAGTAGCATTACATAATAATATTAGTGCCCGGCCTGCGGCTTCGCCCGCTTGAATTAAACTATTTTATTTACCAATCTCAATTACTGTCTTGTTTTAATGATAACTATCACTTTGAACACAATCTATTACATTGAACACTAAAATTTCCGCTAAATGTATAATTTTTTTCTAACTAATTTTATCGAATTTTAATTTTATCTAATGTTTTAAGTTGACGGATCTTTTTTAATTTATTTTTTACCGATTTAAATAAAACAAACCCTAAATATTGAGGACAGGTTAAAATGAAAAACATATAAAGTGAAAACACTAAAGTATAGCAGAATTATAATATAATTCAAAATTTTGGTTGTCTCAGGATTTGATTCTGATTACGACCGTCCCTTGAGGCAATGTATTACAAAGATTACCAAACAAAGACAATTATTACTATACTATAAGTACGAAGCTTAATTAATAAAGCGATCGTAAATTATAATTGTTATGATTGTAAAGTAATAAAGAAATATAAGAATAATTATATAATTAAACTTACCTGCACGAGACACGCTTTCAGATCAACACAAGGTAAGTCGTCTGCTATGATTCATTACTCTCGCTATAAACAATACGGCGAATTTATAACGCTGACTTCTAAATCACTGAAATTTATGTAATTAATAACGAAGGTTTTGGCCAAAATATAAATTTTCATTAATATCAATTAACGTTCTTGCGTCAGATATTAAATTTGTAATACATTGTGAAGGCATTGTCGTGTCGAGACGGTTTTTAAATGGCTATTTTATATATATTCTCTCAGAGTAAGCTACACTCAGTGAAATATAACCATTTTGTTGTATTTTAGTGATATTAACAAATTATTCAAAATTTTAATTGTTTTTAAATAATTTATAAACAAATTGCGGGTGATGTATAATTAATTTATAATATAAGTTTATTGCATAGCTGGAAAAATAAGAGATCTTTGTTTTAAGACTCTCAGCTTTTTATCTGAATTCGGGTATTCACGTTTAAGTGGTTGTTAGTCAAGTAGTGTAACTTAATTAGAGCGGGAAAATGAATATAATATGTAAATTAATACCCCGTGAGTCAAGTTTACCATTAGTTCCACCACTGCGTTAGCTTTGATAATATTTAATTTACATCATTTTACTAACTTATTTGTTTTATTTAGGTATGGCCAAGGTTTACTCAACTTAATTATTTATTTATTATACTAATTTTACTGACTAAGGTAAACGCAAAGAATAAATAAAAATTAACGAATAAACAAATATAATTTTGTATTTTTTGTTATGCACCTATAAATTATAAACTCCTTGATTATTTTTCATTTGTACAAATTATATTAAAAAGCTTCTCATATTACTGTCTACAAAAAGTTCTCTTATTAATAAAAATGTTTAAAATTAAAGTAGCATTTATAAAGAATATTATATTTAAGGGTGTGTCAATATAATTAAGGCTTACTAAAAAATCGATTCCTCATAATTTCTGGAGCTTACTCATTAAAAGTGACATTTCATTAATAAAAAAAAACATTTTTTATTTTCTGTTTTGTTATTTAAAACTATCATTAATAGAATTTTAAGATGAAGGGTGACCTTATTCATTTTTTTATCTGTCGATTTTATACATCGATGAATAAAAATATATATTTTTTTAAAGTCTAACTCAAACCAAGATATTTCTTTAGCAGTTATGGGTTCGTTTCCACTAAAAGTAATATGTTATTATCTTTTCTTCAAAGGTAACTAAGAAGATGATGGATGAGTTTAATACTAGGGCACCTCTGTTAACTCTAATATATTCAGGATATTTGCAATGCATGGTTTCAAATTTTTGTTTTATATGAAATAATTTAATGTTCAATCTCCTTTAGAAGTGTAATTAGCAAATAAATAAAACTAAGAACTTTACCGGTGTCATTACCTAAAAAAAATATTAAATAAATTATTAAAACCATAAATGACAACTTTTACTATACTTGGACAGTAGACTTAGGCGATGTTATCTTTATTCGTAATATATATAATTTATTTTGGTGCAAATGTTCCTACAACAAAATTAACTCATTTTTGTTCGAATTAAATAAAACGTAGAAAAGAGGTCTGACAGCTAAGGGAAGAAACTGAAAATTAAAATAATAATACAAAGAAAGGTAAATCATTTTTACGAGTTTGAAAATGTCAATCTACACTTAAGATACAAAAATACTAAGGTCATTCTGAAAGTAAGTAACTGTAGAGACATTAGCGCGTGGCGCTCAACAGTCGTGAAATATGTAACGTTTTGTGCATAATAAGCTTCTAACCTTGAAATACTTGAACTATTCAAACAAGCATTTTTTATACTCTACATTTTTTTGTGTAAAAACTTGTGAGAATTCATTCTCTACTCACTGTTTATGAAGATGTGACGCAGTCAACCTTTATTGTTAACAGAAAAATTGTGGGTACGATTCCCGCTCGAGAGAATGATTATATTAAATTATGTTCAAACACGCTTTGTCTCGAAAATTAAGCGAAAAATGGGAAACGAAGTGTTTTAAAACTGAGCTTCTCTTACTTATCTTGTGGAAAATGTATAGCTGCCTTATTTATAAAGTGATATTATATTAAAGTGATATGATATTGATAACAATTACCCTAAGCTCCTGTAGGTGGGTAAATCTGGCCGCCTGGTTATTAGGCCGCCATTAATCATGGCGCCTCAAATTGATAGGCTACATAATGACTTTTATATTACATTGTTGTTATTATTCTTCTATCGATTGTTTTTAATTTTTTTTAAATATTGGAATTTAATAAGCATAGATTATTTGTGTTATTCCTTCACGCTGGCGATATACTTTATAAAGATGCAGGTATATATTTAACCAGAACCAGAACAGACACATATTTATTGCATAAAAATGAATATATTCCTCAAAAACATAATATTGTTTAATACTGAACTTAGTATAAATTTCAAATCAGTGCACCCTTGCAGTGAAGGTCTATTGTGAGCTATGTTATATTCTCTACAAAATATTCCTTTTCATTTTAAATGAACTATTTTTGGGTGAAAATGTTCTATTCTTCTTTTTAATGATATACTAAGCGTGTTCTTTGGTTTTCATTTCTTTGCTGACTTAAAAACACAAAGCGTGGCATTGAGTTTAGCCACATGGCGCACAATTCTTAGAAAATTAAGCGGACAGTGGAGAACGAATACGCTTACATTAGGTTCTTCCCACCTTTGTTGCATATGGTGGGATACTTATAGCGTGAAGCGTTAAAATAAGGTAAATATAGAATAATCTGTCCAGTAAAATACCATTTAAAATACAAAAGCAGTTTATTTTTAAAATAGTGAGTTTTAAATTATTTGATGCTGTCGTATAGCACATGCAAAACGTGAGCTGCCTCGCTCTTGCGGCGCAACGCGGCGTTGAACTCCGCTACCCAATACATAATGTCAAATACCTAAAAGAACAAATTAGGAAAACTAAAGATTTGATTACCTACTATTGAAATTTATTTTAAACTTACATAAGACTTTCAATATAAGGAATTTAGTTTTTAAATATTTTTATTATAGTTTGTACATTCTTCATTTATCATGTCATTTTCCTAGAAAAATGCAAAGATTCTTTTTTCAATCTTGGTCGTGATTTTGGAAACTTTAATGGTAAAAAGGAATTTATTGGAAAATTAGTATTAAAGTGCAATAATTTAACAAAAATCGAATTTATTCTTAGGGAAAATGATTTAATGATCAGAGCGTGGCCGGCTTTCTAAAAGCTCGGATCTACATCCTGCTACAATCTCCCAGGTCTGGTAAAAGTTTCAAAAAAAAATATTAGTTTTTATTTCTAGTCTCTGGTTAATAATTTTTTTTATTTTTTGTTTCCTTTATCAAGTGAAGAAAATATTTAACCGCTAATAAATATAGGGCACTCGGCTATTATACGTCGAGCGGCACGCAACGTTGAAGCGACTATCATCCTGTCTAGAACTAGAAACGTGATTAAACCTTCATTTACTACAACAAGGCAGATAATTTAAATTTGTAGCGAAAAACGAGCCATCACACAGTAGATGGCGTCTAAGATTTTCACTTGGAGAAGTATAATATTTGCATTTCTCTACTTTTGCAAACAAAATGTGGCGACGTTAGCTGCACACCATATCACACATACAACCAGAGTAAGAGATTGAAGTTAGTGTCAAGACACTCCATCCTCTGTTTTTCGTACAAATACTAGACAATAGATATGAAATGAGAGCATTCAACCCCATATTTGGTTTACCAGAGTAGTGGAACCAAAACAATTCCGAATTCACACCGTTGCATCTGCAGTCAGATATTATCGAATAGTCAGATATTATCGTATATTAAATGCTGTTTTAAAAAAAAATCGTGCCTTTTTCTATATGCCATTCCTACACGCTGATACGTAAAAATATTTTAATTTTGGCTGTCAGAATTATTGATGATTAGACATCAAATGTTTAAAACAAATTAGTTTAAAAACTACATATAAAATATTAAAAAAAAAACAATTATTTATACATATAAAATCCTTAAATTATTTATATAGTTATTATAATTTAGTATATTTATATTATACACATTATGGTGTACTCCGCGTTCATTAGTATAGATAAAAACCTAGTAACTGTATAACGTATGTAAATAAGTATTAGCGCACTAAAAGGCGTCGTCGCACATTGTGACAGTTACAACTACTTGGCGTCCTGCCAC
>DWMZ01004739.1:0-11477 GCA_018249855.1 Eueides tales michaeli
ATCCAACAGCGTATACTACATTCTGATGCCCAGTAAGTGATTGTAGCTCTTTGCCGCTCTCCACATCCCACACTTTACAAGTTCTGTCGTAACTTCCTGAGAGACATCTGAAAGTTATATATTATTTATTTAAAAAAAAAATTATATATACTCTTTGTCTTATTTATGTATGAGAAGCCCTTTTAGCACAGCGTATTCGCGTTACGGTAAACGCAAGGGTAGATGGTATACCCAATCGGGAGAATAGATTATACTAATATCCTCACTTTGGCCAAAAAATAAAGTGCGGCGTTGATTTCATCCACTTAAATACTAAATTAACTAAATTTAAAAACGTATCAATCTTTGAACGAAGCAGGATTTGAACCCGCGCCTCTTGGAAACCGTCCAAGCGCTCCGACCAACTAAGCCATTCGCTCACACCAAGCTCCGTCGAAACTTTTATACGCTTGTTAGCATCTGTAAAGGGAGATTTTTACAAATTTCCGCTACCCAAAGACAATTAGTTAGAATTATCATTTCGCAAGAGATAATGCTATTTATTAAGCGTGGAATAACACTTTAAAAATAGTAAAAATCATCGACTTAACTTTCAATGTCTTAAAATTACGCGGACCTTTACCATGCTATATGCGGGATGTAGTGAGAAGATGAAATATTACCTGATATTATTTATTTATTATCATAGAACAACATTCACACAATATGTTCCAAGAAAAAAACTGATATTACTAGCTTAATTGTATTAATTTGAGGCGTGTCGTGGCGCAGCGGCACAAGCGTGTGGCTGTTTTGGGTTTTGGGTTCGATCCCCACTCGAGGAAATGAAATATTTAATGTTTTCAATTTAAATATGTAATGTTTCATTTTCTTCGCTCTGGTAATAAGGCTAAAGCGCGGAGTTGAGTTCCGCCACTCAACACGCAATGCCTCAAATTTGGCGGAAAGTGGGGAACGGAAGTGGAACGGAGTGTCTTAACACTAGGTTCCCGGGTTCCCTGTGCCTACCCTGCCTTGTGCGGGATACAGCGTGAAGTTAAAGAAAAGTAATTGTACTAATTATTCATTTCTGAACCGAACCTGGCGCCATTTTTGTCAAAACACACGTTTGTCAGCGGCAGAACGTGAGTCTGCAGAGTCTTGTATATATAAAATCGTTTTCCCGCAGGACCTTCGTGTTCTATTCTCTTTTTGAGGATCTCCAGACATTGTTCTAAATTATCGTAAACTTCCTCTGTGATAAGAACTTCTTTTTCGTAAAGGCGTTTGGCAATTTCTTTCACATCGGAACTGTTGAAAACAAATAATTTAAAAAAATAAGTAAAGCGAATGGGTACCGGCAAGTACACTATGGTTTAAACTTGTACCCAACTGCCCACCCCATAATATTGCATACATATAGTATTGAAATTTTGTGTAAACCGCTAGGACCAGTCGCGCCGCAGAGTCTTAATGGGAACGGAGTGCCTTCACACCCAAGTTCCCTCTGGTTGCCTCTGGTTACATGTGATAGAGATATACAAGATATCGAATTGAAGTTTCTTTGTCACAAGCGTGTGACTGTAGACACGACATGTTCCACAAATTCAGTGGAAACTGGGGAACGGAACGGAGTGCCTTAACCCTACGTTCCCAAGTTCCCCCTGCCTACTCTGTCATGTGCGGGATACAACGTGAAAATGAAAAAAAGAGAAAAAATCTTTCTAAACAGTAATATTTTAGCGCAGCCCGCAAAAGATTGTTAATAAATGTAAATCAGCATGGAGCAAAGTACTCTTAGCAAACTTTTTAATATATATACCCAATGTCCATTATATGAATTTATAGAGATCGTTGTGGGTTCAATTCCCAATGGAAGGTGGAATGAATTTCTGTCGTTTTTTTTTTTCAGGTTATAAAACAAACCGCGCAATTACGCAATATTTCGAAGATTATAGGGCTTGTAGGGAGTGTCTTAACACTAAGTTCCCTTTGGCTTTTACGTGGGATAAAGAGTGAAATAAAAAAATTTACAAGCAAAATGAAAAATAGATTTTATTCATACACAGCTTTATGCTGCATCCTGCACACGGCAGGGTAAGCAGAGGGAATTTGGGTCCTAGTGTTAAGACCCTCCGTCCCGTTCCCCACTTTCCGTCAAATTTGAAGTATTGCGTGAAGTGAGTGAGTGGTGGAACTCAACGCCGCGTTTTGCCTTCTTACGAGTGTGAAGAAATGAAAACATTAAATATTTAAATTGAAAATATGAAATATTTCATTACCTCGAGTGGGGATCGAACCCACAATCTGTCTCGTTAAAGTCAGCCTCATGCCGTTTTTTTCTTTCTATATTAGTAAAATCAAAATTAATTTGTATTAAATTATCTACTTACTTAGAATTCAGGTCTAAAAGATCAATATCCTTGTTTTTCACAACGCCTTTCTGTATATACTCCAAAATAATACCGGGAGGGTGATACCTGAGGTGGAATCTCAATAATTTCATTATTTTTTTTTAATAAAAGTTACTTAGAACAAAGTAGAAACCATTTTCAGCTATAATTTTTTGTGTAACGAAATTTTCAGTTACATTTTGTCAATAACGCGGTTGCCATGGTAACGCATGAAAGGAGGTCAAGACAGTTCAGAGATAATTTGATATTCACCGTATATATTTGATATACTGATCGCTCGACTAGTTTACTTTTCAGTATGTACGGGCGAATCCCAACTTTGCAGTGAAATCGTAACACGCAAAAAAGTGATAAATGGACTATTGAAGACACAAAAATATTTTCTCAATTCGAGCCAGTTGACCCTGTGATTAGGACGTTCTCAGGTTCGCGCTGTATCTTGCATATGGCAGGGTAGACAGAGGGTACTTGGGAACCTTAACAAAAACACGGAGTGAGTGTGTTCCGTTCCTCACTTTCCGCTGATTTGAGACATTGCGTGTTTAGTGTAACTTAACGCCGCGGTTTGCCTTGTTACCAAAGTGAAATATTAAAATATTTTATTCCGCCGACCGGGCATCGAACCCACAATGATGTAGCAACAACTTTCATTAATAATTTTCCTTAGAGGGCTATAATTTTTAGATTATATGGTCTATACGTGAACATCCGACAGTGTCTGGAAAACTATAAGGCTTCTCTTCCTTTAACTGTAGTTTTGTTCGTCAAACAATAGAAACCCAACACATTTTCGTTGAATAAAGTCAATAAAAATTAAAAAAAAAAACTAAAACTGTTGCATAGAGTTTCATTACCATACAGAGAAATAAAATTATTTCTTTTTGTTCTCCGCTGTGGTAACTAAGTTAGAGTTTCAACGGATGAGTTTTTTATGGGAACGAAGTGTCTTGACACTAGGTTCCCAAGTTCCCATTCGTGGGTTACCACGTAAGGCTGAAGAAAAACAAAACAGACTAAAATATCTAACTAAAAAGTTATAAATATTGTGCAAAATATTAGAAATAAGTAAATATCGAATTTCATTACAATAGCATTACTACAATAGTTCAAATGATTTTTTTTTATATCTTGCAATTCATTTCTTGTACCAATATCCTGAAGCATAACGAAATAACGGCAAATATGTATACATATATGAATTACTATAATGCCAAACGTTTTAATTTACTCAACACACAATCCAATTTGACGGAAAGTGGAGAACGGAGCGGAGTGTTTTAACACTAGTTTAGTTAGTTTACGTTGCATGACAAAAGACCTGCCGTTTGAGGGTAACACCGTGCTACAAAAAAAAACGTTAAATTTGTTCAATTCGTAACAAAGCAAAGCGCGTGGTTGAGTACCGCTACTCTACACGCATTATCTGAAATTTGGGGAAAAGTGGAAAATGGAAATTCTCATCCGTTCCCTACTTTCGGCTTAAAGAAATTCTAAGATTTTTTTTTAAGTAAGTAAATTTATATTTCTAATCTATTATTATTTATTAGCTTCACCCTGTATCCCGCACATGGCAGGGTGGGCAAAGGGAACTTGGGAACCTAGTGTTAAGACACTCCGTTCCACTTACGTTCCCCGCCGAATTTGAGGCATTGCGTGTTGAGTGGCGGAACTCAACGCCGCGCTTTTTGCCTTAATACCAGAGCGAAGAAATTAACTATTAAAATTTCGAGTAGGGATCGAACCCACAACCTGTCGGTTACAGTCTAACACTTTGTGCCGTTACAGGACAGGGTTCTAGTTAAATTTATAAATACTCTATATAATTACAAAAATTCTATTTACTCTATTATTTAAGTGCACATTTCCTATAAAAAGTGATATTAAAAAATCAATTTTGCAATGCACTTTCCTAGAAGCGTCTTACCCTCAAGAGTGAACAAAGGCGCGCCCCAGTTCATGTAACCCGCAGCGTGTTTACATTGCGGCGATGCTAGTTTACAACTTACATGTGAAATTATAGAAATGGCATATCCATGTTATTTATTTTCATTGTTTAAAAAATATACATATTTTATATGAAACAAATATTGAAGTATATGCTATGTATAGGTGATTGGAAGGCCGACGCTGCGAATATTTTACAGTCCATGGTCACGGGTAGACTGAGGTGGCCGTCTGTTAGTTGACATAATTTTTATATCAAACTACAACCAAGGATTTCTTAATTGCCTCGCGTACTACCCCCCTAGATTGTTACAGAATGAGCTTACTGTACCTTGTCTTCTAATGTGATTGGAAATTTTAAATTTCTAGAGGACTAGTTTAATATAAATTTCGGGTGGCCAAAAATGCTTAGCAGTCTTTACTATTTTTAAAGCGTTATTCAACACTTTAGTATTTTTCTTTCCTATGTGTGGAAGAACACTTTAAAAATAGTAAAAATATTTAATAAATAGCATTCTCTCTTGCTAAACGATAATTCTAAAGAATTGTATTTGGGTAGCGGAAACTTGTAAAAATTTCCCTACAGAGATGCTAACAACATAAATAAGTTGTAACAAGCGTATAACAATTTCGACGTAGCTTGGTGAGAACGAATGGCTTTGGTCAGAGCGCTTGGACGGTTTCCAAGAGGCGCAGGTTCAAATCCTGCTTCGTTCAAATTTTTATACGTTTTGAAATTAAGTATGTTTAGTATCATTATATGCGATTAATCCGGTTAAATTTGTTTCATTTTTAATAATAATATAGTGTAATAATAGCCAAGATCAAAGATATTATTAAAATGTATTTTATGTTAGCTACACGTTGCACTCCGCGTGTTGCAGAAAAGGCAGAGGGAACCTTTTCTTACAGTTTGCTAAAAGGATTCTTATAGACCTGATATCGATTTATTACTTACTAACTACTACTACTAGGAAGGTACTTCAAAGGGGACTCGAATAGAATTATCTCGATAGTAAGGTAGGGAAAGGAGCTAGGATCGTGGAGGTGAGCGTTAATGCACGTATAATGTATCATTTGGATCGCACATTGCGGACTCGGTTCGGAACTCCTCATCCTCCAATAGATCTTCTACCATTTTAACAAGTCCTAAACTTTAAGGTTGCCTGTCAGAGATCGCTTATATGTACAACATGCGACCTTATCACTATAAGATCCAAGAGGCACGATCCAAGAGGCGCGGGTTCATATGCTGCTTCGTTCAAATTTTTATACGTTTTTAAATTTAGTATTTCGCTTGTTGTACATTTTATCTTTATGTATGTATGCCTTTTGTTTTTTTCTTCTCTGCTACGTGGTGTAGAATAAAATATGTTTTATTATTATTGTTTACATATAATACGCGAGGTAAACAAATAACAAAGTTAAATAATGTCACCTTTTTAAAAATTTCAATTTCATGGTTATATTTTTTTTTATTTCGCCATTTAACAAGTCCATGTGAAATGCTTCGACAATAGGGCTGAAATTGTCTCTTCCGCTAAAGAAACAGGAAGCTGCTACTGTTATTTTTATAGAAACAATTCTATACATAGTGAGCAATATGGTTTCACCAAAGGCAAGTCAACGACGAATGCGGGTGCTGCATTTCTCAAGCACATCTATGACGCATGGGAGAGGTCGCAAAATGTGGTTAGTGTGTTTTGCGATCTATCCAAAGCCTTTAATTGTGTAGACCATGAAACTTACTAAAACTTTATCACTACGGCATTAATGCAGCTGTTGATCTTCTTGCCTCTTATCTAACTCAAAGAATCCAGAGGATTAATGTAAAATCGTCTGTATGTCTCCTCTAAGGATGGGCATTCCACAAGGTTCTATTCTTGGTCCCCTTTTATTTTTATTATATTTTTTTTATATATACATAAAAGAGGAGAAACGAGAACAAACTTGTGACGCCTAGTTATCGCCTCCAAAAAGTAAATAAATCATTTATGGGTCTGAGTATACGTGTCTATGATGGTATTCCGCAGTGTATTATGAATTTGCCACTGGAGAAATTTAAAGTAAATGTTAAAGCAATGTTAAATAAGAAAGCTTACTACACTGTCCAAGGATATTTGAATGATAAAAATGTATTTAATTAAGATCGTTTGAATTTCATGCAGGATAGTCATCATTGTATTAAACAATGAAATTGTAACGTTATTCAATATTGAAAAGAGCAACTGTTGAGTATCTTGCCGGCTCTTCTCAGCAGAACCGCATTCCGAGTCGGTGGTAATGTTATGTTTGTTTGACCAAAGTCTATTTGAATAAAGAATATTTAAAATTTGAATTTGAATTTTTTACATATTAGAATTCGCATGTGTCATTTCTAGTAAAATTTACTAGTTCTAATTTTTAAACGACAGCTTTTTAAGCCGTGTCCTGTATCTATACAGGTCACTCATTCATATGTTCTATTATTTTCTAACTTGGTGTATTTTTTATATAGAATTGGTTGAGATCTGTCGTGGCGCAGCGGCACAAACGTGTGACTGTAACCGACGGGTTGTGGGTTCGATCGCCACTCGAGGAAATGAAATATTTAATATTTATAATTTACATATTTAATGTTTTATTTCTTCGCTCTGGTAAGGCAAAAGCGCGATGGCGTTGAGTTCCGCCAATCAACACGCAATGACTCAAATTCGGCGGAAAGTGGAGAACGGAAGTTGAGCGGAGTGTCTTAACACTAGGTTCCCAAGTTCCCTCTGACTACCCTGCCTCGTGCGGTATACAGCGTGTAGCTAAAAAAAAAAACCTTATTTCTTATTTCTTTCATTGCTGTAAGTTTTCTTGGTAAGTCGTTGAACGTAAAACGTGGCGCTTGTGTATATAGCGTGTAAATCTATGACCAATGTTTTTTCTTAAGGGTTTTTTTTTCTAGACGGTTTTAGACTTTATATACGTGATCGTTAAAATCAGCTAGAAAGCGAAAAAGAGGGCGTTTTCTCTGCTAACAATGTAGAGCTGAAATGAAATGATAAAATAAACGAAGGTATATTAGGGTAAAGACCTTATTTATTAAAAAAAAATTAGCAGTAAATATTCTCCTTTATATAGTACTTTTGTATTTTATTTCTCTGTTAATAAAACAAAGCGCGGCGTTGAGTTACGCAGTACAAATGGCCGGAAATTGGGGAACACAGTGACTTAACATCCGTCCCAAAAAATAATCTTTTAAAGTAGGTTACACGTGAACTACAATAAAGATTAATTCGCTGATACCCTTCCTTAATACAGGGGAAGTTTTAATTATGGCTTCTTCCATTACCGTTATTAAAAACAGAGAGAGAGAGAGAGAGTATCGCAAGGTCAAACTATTTATTAGAGTTTGTAGATTGGTTAGGTACAATTTTGATTATTGGTGCTTGTTTTTACAAAGGTATATTAATCACTTTTCTTTTTTTTAAAGCTGATAATTGACTTAACTAAAGTCAGCTTTTTTTGTTTCGTTTTTTTTCAGCTTCACGCTGAATCCCGCAGGGTAGGCAGAGGGAACTTGGGAACCTAGTGTTTAGACACTCCGTTCCATTTTCGTTCTCCACTTTTCGCACCATTTGAGTCAGCTTAATTTTTTTTTTATGTCTATGAATATATTTAGTCTGTTTCTGTTATATGGCAGAAGAAATCTGTCACTAGACTTTGATTCCACGATCAAAGTGTAATAAGTGACACCGCCAAATTTTCGAGAGTCGAAATAATTACTCTTAGTGGGAATTGAACCCCCAACCATTACAATTAGTGAATAATTTTTTTTTGGTTTCAGTACATTTTGTCTGATCTGATCTCTCTCTCTCTCTCTCTCTCTCTCTCTCTCTTCAATGTATTCTGCTTCAAACACTGCAGTAACTTAATTTTAATTTCCATATATCAATAGATAGTACAGTCAGCAAAGCGTTGCATTCGTGCGAACGATTGCTAAAGAAGAATAAACTTAAATTACTCTTTGTATTAATCATGAAAAAAAAAAAATCACAAGTATTTTTTTCGTAGAGTTATTTTTCATGGTGTTTTTAATTTTTGTTCTGTGATTGTGTCAATTGCTCTTTTCACTTTTAACAAGGCGTTCTTTAAAATAAAATATTAAGATTTCAACACGTGACATTGCTACAAATACAAGCGATGCAATTGACCTCAGGCCAGTAGTAAAAAGGCAGTGTTAACTGGCCCGAAAGGATGCCCCACAACTCAAGCTGTCGTCAAACCTACACTTTTTGTTTACACTCATACAAACTCACACGAATGCAAAGCTCAGTTTACACCTCGCGGACAGTATATATATATATATATATATATATATATATATATATATATATATATATATATATATATATATATATATATTTCATTTGAATTAAGTAAAATTATCACGTTCTTGGTTTTGAAAGTTGCCAAAATTGTATTATTTTTTTGTTCTTAAGCTTCACGCTGTATTTCGAACAGGTAAAAGGGAACTTGGGATCCCGGTGTTAAGTACTTCTGTTCCGTTCCCAACTTTAGTGCGTGTTGAGTAACGGAACTCAACGCCGCACCTTGCCTTGCTACCAGGGCGTAATGTTAAATATTAATTATAGTGCGGATCTAATCCGGAACCTGTAGGGCTTACAGTCGCACGCTTGTACCCATGTGCCATGACAGGCCTCAAATAATCTATTCTATATTGTAATAATATTTCTCATGTTTGTATGTATGCAAACAACTCATTGACTTCAATGCGTTGCCTATTAGTGACCTCTTATTGAGTAAACGTGAGTCTGTGTCTGACATTTAATGCTTGCAATCAATGAATGCATTTGTGCCCGAGGTTCCCGGATCTTCAAGGTTCCCCGAGGTTCCTAAGGATCCCAGGTATCCTGTGGTTCCCAAGGTTCCCAAGTTTCTGGGTGTTCTAGTTTCTATATTTTAGGTTTGATATAATGCATGCCTATATTAATTGATTTAAAGATATAATATTATTATTACATATTTTTCTTATATATAAAATATGGTTTTAGTAAAAATTTTAAAAGAAAATCAGGACAAATACCTCTGTACTATACATACTCATTGTTAAAGAAGAAAAACTACAATGTACACGCAGCTAATGTTCTGCTCCAGTTAGAATAAAGCACAGGATTGGTTTCCGCTCTTATACATATTGAGACTTCACTTGTGAATAATGAAAATTACGTATTATTTTTTTTTAGTTTTACCCTGTTACGAACGCAGTGACAGGGTAAGCGGAGAAATCTTGGTAAGTGTTAAAACACTACTTCCCATTCCATTCCATTTCCCACTTTCCATCAAATTTGAAGCATTGCGTATTGCGCATTTAAACGCCGCGCTTTGCATTATTACCTCAAGTGACAAAAATCAAAATATTAAATATTTCATTTCCTCGAGCGGAAATCGAACATACACTCTGTCTCATTTACAATCGCACTTTTATGCCTTTGCGCCACGATAGGCCTCTCAAGTATATTTAAAGGTACTTATAAGGTTTTATAGAGTATTTGAAGACTTAGTTGTATCGCATTGAAAGATATAGATTGTGTGAAGCTTCTTACAGGGCTAATTCGTTACACATCGTTAATGTTGCAATATTCTTTATAGGGTTGCTATGAAATACATAGTGGTGAGGATAATAAATAATAAATTAAAAATCTTTTAATATTTTTACTATTTCCAATTTGTTATTCCACATTTTTACTATTTTTTAAAGTGTTATACCACACTTAGGAAAGAAAAATACTAAATTTAAAAACGTATAAAAATTTGGACGAAGCAGGATTTGAAACCGCGCCTCTTGAAAACCGTTCAAGCGCTCTGATCGGCTTAGTGGTCAGAGCGCTTGAACGGTTTTCAAGAGGCGCTGGTTCAAATCCTGCTTCGTCCAAATTTTTATACGTTTTTAAATTTTGTATTGTTATTCCACACTTAGAGGCTCCGAGAGGCGCGGGTTCCAATTCTCCTTCGTTCAATTTTTTATACGTTTTTCAAATTAAATTTAGTTTAGTGAAGACACTACGTTCATATTAAGTCACTTATGTTTCTTTTCGATATTAAGAAATAGTGTTCTTAGTGATGGAACTCAATGTTGTTAGTAAAAATTTAAAAATAAAAGTTACTAATACACTTAATGAATGAATTTTCTATTAAAGAGTATTATTTAATTAAAATGTGTAATAGACCTCCGGCGGTATTCTGCACATAGCAGGATAGCTAAAGGGAGTCTAGTACTAAGACACTCTGCCGATTTTAAGCATTGCACGTTAAGTGGCGGAACTCAACGCCGCACTTTCTTTTGTTATTAAAGTGAAAAAATCCAATATTATATATTTAATGTGTGGAGATCGAACCTATAACCTGTCGCGTCTACAGTCCTACGCTTGTGCGCCTGCGCCACGACATGCTTCAATACATTAGTTTATTTCCTTTCCTACATACGTTACTCAAAATATTCTATTTATATATATATATATATATATATATATATATATATATATATAATTTTGTTAAATTAAAACTGTTAAGCTCATAAATGTTCTTAGCTAGTTGTTTTTGAGAATATATAATTGTTATTTGAGAATTAATTAATTTTAATGGTTTTTTTTAGTTAACTTAAAACGATAAAAAAATTAGTTAATTATAATTCTGAGTAATTAATAATGTTTTTCTGTATATATATATATATACATATATTAATATATTTAATTGTAATTTTATATATAAATTAAATTTTATAAATACAATGTAAGATATAAATCTACTTCTTTGGTTATATGGTTATTTGGAGCAAGGTTCATCACATGTTTTTTTTTGCTTTATTGTTGTATCCCACATTCTGCCGATTTTTGAGGCATTGCGTGTTGAGTGGCGGAACTCAACGCCGCGCTTTGCCTTAATACCAGAGCGAAGAAATGAAAACATTATATATTTAAATTGAAAATATTAAATATTTCATTTCCTCGACTGGGGATCGAACCCAGAACCTGTCGGTTACAGGCAACGCTTGTACCGCTGCGCCACGACAGGCCTCAGTTACGTTAATTACTATTGATATAGACAAAAAAACAATAATATATTAATTATGAATGTAAGTCACAATACATA